>LUKR01001105.1:0-14553 GCA_019395275.1 Puccinia brachypodii
GACATGTCAGGTACTGTGACATGGGCTCTGTGGCTGACACCCTCTCCCCCAACTGCTACTAGTAAATCAGCCTATACTCACATTCTCCTTCTTGATTCAACCCCCATCCCCAAATTCACTGTAAGCTTACACCTCATGTGGGTGGGAAGGCTGACAGTAGTATTTATAACATATTAGTTTGTATTGTGCCTCTAACTTGTTTTCACATCACTTGTGTTATAATTCAAGCCCGCATAACTGTGTGCTTAAAACACGCAGCTATGCTGACACTCGCAATTCTCAACTCCACCGACTCTCCGAAACCTAACCCCGAAAACTCCGAATCAACAAAACTTCCACAACCCGATGCACGAACTGGTCTCTTTTTCTTCACACGCTTAATCAATATTCACAAGTGAAGAAAAAGAGACTAGTAAGTTAATCACCCCCCCTCACCAAAAAACTCTCCAACCAAAACACTGACTTTTCTTTCTCTTTCTCTTTTTCATCCTATTCAAACATAAAAACATGTCTAGATTAAAAATCAAACTCTTTGTGTGTCCTTCACCCTTTCATAATAACTTGCTTGTGTTTGCTCGCTCGTCGTGCAGGTATGCACTCTTATTTGTTTCTTCTTTTCATTATCTTTAAGACATCAACACAATGTCTAATGGTTGTTTCTTTTTATTCATATCATTTCCTCAATTTCTCAGGTGTGTGGTGCTATCAAGTGTCGTCGTTGTTACGTAGAACAACCCGACTCATTTATTTCTATCTCATCAGGTTAGCTACAACTAAATTGTTTTTTCTTATTCTTTTCATTATCATTTCTTTGATTTCTACACACACTTAATCAATATTCACAAGTGAAGAAAAAGAGACTAATTAAAAATCAAACTCTTTGTGTGTCCTTCACCCTTTCATAATAACTCGCTCGTGTTTGCTCGCTCGTCGTGCAGGTGTGTGGTGCTATCAAGTGTCGTCGTTGTTACGTAGAACAACCCGACTCATTTATTTCTATCTCATCAGGTGTGTGGTGCTATCAAGTGTTGTCGTTGTTACGTAGAACAACCCGACTCATTTATTTCTATCTCATCAGTTCCTCAATTTCTCAGGGTATCACTTCGTCTTTACGACTGTGTGCGATTATTACAACTTGTTGTTCCCCTGTCACACATTCCAGTCTTTCCCCAACTTCAGTAGTCCCCCCAAACATTTGAAAATCATCATCCAGTCTGAGCCTTTTTATCAGGAACCATAGGTTCCTTGGTCCTTGTTCCTGACCACTTCCCCACACTCAGCTTCCCCCATTTCTAGCATTGATCTGAATTCTTAACAAGAAACACAATATGATACACATCCAATAAGAGTACTTGTCTCAGATTAACTGAAATGTTCTTAACAGGCAGTAAAGCTCTACCATAGGCTTGGGTCTGTTGGGTTGAATGGAAAATGGGGAGTTGCAAATCCAACCCAAACATCAGGTGACTTGGGGATTAACTCCAGCCTCTGAACCAGCATCCCCCACCATACATTTGTTGATCAGGCTCTTGCCCAAATGGCTAATTTGGGACTTGAGATCCAATAAGTCTTGATTCCATCAAAATATAAGTTTTGGTTGTATTCTGAATCCTTTTTTTTATCAATGGAAAAACAACCACCAATGATGATAACCCTTGTTGGATTCTCCAACAGAGTCTGATGAGGTTGGGCTTGGCATAGTTTGATGCTGAGGGATCTAGCAATTCCATCCATTTCTAGGTTGCTCAGTTGGGCTGCACATTTGAATGCTGATACAAACATGCAACATTAAGCTTAGAAGATTTGTGTCTCCCTGTGTGGACCATAAACAGCCAAGTGGAAATTCATCTTAGAAGAAATCAAGGGAGTATTTAAGCTTGATGTTGCATGTCTGTATCAGCTTTCAAGGGAGGATTCCTCCTGACTCCTGAGCAACCCTGAAATGGATAGAATAGCCATAGTAATATCTGGCCCCACACTATGTGTGTGCCACTTTGTGTCAAGAATGGGCTCTTACATTGCCACATGCTGAGTGTCACCCAATTCGACCCTTTTCATTGCTCTAATCTTGTGATTCATCACAACAGAGATGGAAACTGAAGAGAAGCCACAGTACATACCTACATAATTGGGAGGAAGATGTGTAAACCAATATCTCAGAATGTGCCTCATGAGTTCTACTAGTCTTTTCAATTGGTAACACAACCTTAAAGGACAACGAGAGTCTCTAAGATTCATTTAAAAAAAACACAAATCTTGAAGGCTTGAAATGATAATCTTCAAACTCTGTTAGGAATGAAAGACTTGAGGTGTCAGTTTCAGTCGGGTTAGATATACATGGGGGTTTCCAGACCTTCACATTTATGTGGATCACAATTCTGCGAGTCCGAGATTGATTCAACTTTCAAATCCTCCTACCATCCTTACGTTTCTCCGAGTGAGTTGGTCTGAGTTGGTGTTGCTGGAGACACCTCGTCGGGGTCTGGCCCCGATGGACAACCTTCGGACCAGTCAATATGTCCGTTATCGCCACCACCCGTTCCAGCACCGCCATCCGGCATATCAACACGTTTAAAACCCCCTCCGCCGCCGCCCTATTCCTGTCGCCTTGACGGGACCGGCTTACCGATTCGACTCTGACGCTCACCTTTTGGTAGCGCGCGTTCACCCCTCCGTGCTCAAAGCATCCCTAAGGTTGTGAGCTGTTGCGAGTCCTTTCCCGGTTGTTTGGCAATCTTTTTTTTCCAACATATCGGTTGAGACACCTTGCAATTATTTAGAAATGTGCGTGCAATGCATGCAACCTTTCTCAGATCTGAGAACGTTGAGTGTCATTTGTTTCGCCAGTGTTCGCCGCCAAGCTACTCGTACACATCTCCACCTTAACACAGCCCTCAGCATGATGATAGTGTCATCTATCGGCTAATCGCTTACGCCACCCTTCTTCCACCTTTGTATACATGCATAGTGGTCACACATCCACATCATGAAGGATATTGATTGCCCTCGCTGATACAATGTATGTAACATCGGCCAGATATGTGACACCGACCAACCCCGGTGTTTGTCAATCCTTGCGTGGTGAAGGTCAGGTTACCGTTCTGGATCTCCCTCTGTGCGGAGGCTCCCCACTCAAGCAATACCCTTTTGTTCATTTGTTTTTTAATCTTGGCAGGACTTGTAGAGGTTGGTCGA
Organism: Puccinia brachypodii; assembly: GCA_019395275.1. Lineage (NCBI taxonomy): Eukaryota > Fungi > Basidiomycota > Pucciniomycetes > Pucciniales > Pucciniaceae > Puccinia > Puccinia brachypodii. Next base: position 3,196 of record LUKR01001105.1, read on the forward strand.
TTAATCCAATCGGCCCTCAAAATATTCCAACAGGCCTTCCCTACTTGCCGAAGTGAAAGTCTACACCCACACCATTCTGTGACCAAAAGGCTTCACTTCGAGGCTCGACACATCTTGACGGCCCTTGCGTGCAAAGGACATCCATCCTAAGAGAAGGTGAGACATAGACGAACAGAGGTCTACACTTCCCTCGCTCTATTCTCCTCTTTCAAAGTGAGTAAGCGGCATATGGCACATACAAACCCAGTCAAGCCCACTCTGCCAGCTTCTCATGACGGCGCGCAGCCGAATGAATTCACTTCAGCTATCTTCTTCTTCTGCTGCTAAGGCGTAAATACATACAGAACTGTACGCTGACCTGACTCATTTGATGGCTGAAGTCTACATACATGCATTGGCTTCATGTTGATGTCGAGGTAAGCTAGCCCACAAAGCTCCACAAACGTTTCTCAAAAGAGTCTTGCTGCTTTTTTTTCGGGGTTTTAATTTCGACTGCCAGGACCTTTCGAGCCAAACTGGTTTGCGTAGCAACCCAGCTCAAGACGAGAACCACTTGGTCATTTGAGCATCGGCTTCAAGCCAGGAATTCGCCTGAGGGCCTTCGAGACCCCTTCTGCCATTCATCTTGGTCGGCCTCCGATCCAGACAACAAATACTTCTTCCGCTCCAGCCTCACCCTCCATCGTATCTCTTTGCGTTCTCACCATTCCACGCTAGCTCAGAGGCTAGAGCGACAAGCTGGGAAAAACGTCTACCCCGTTCGTTCATCTCGTCACTCGACCCCCCGGCAACGCGCTCGTTCAACTCTAGAAATCTTAATTGACTTCATATCCTCTTAACTGCTCGAGGTGGCCTCTTGCCCTGTTTCTAAGGCTTTTTTTTTGACTCAGTTGCCATTTCCACCGCATCTCTTCATCCATCCCTACTGCTGGCATGGTTACTGACGTCCGCTCCTTATCTACCACATCCACTGCCCCAGTCGTAAGGGCTCTCTGAGTGCATCCACCCCAGATCTGCCTGCACCAGCCATCACCAAGCAAATCTGGGACTCCGGACTTGGTCATAGACGTTTATAAGCATGACGACCACCACCCCACAGCTGATTCTCCCCTCCAACGTTGCCCCTCTCTACCCGGCCGATACCCCGTCTCATCCTGCTAAGCAACAGCACCAACAACAGCTCTCCTCATCATTTCAGCCTCTGAATAATCAAGCCTTCCATCCGACAACTGGCTCGCCCCAGGCAGACAACCAGGCTGGCCTCCCTCACCCCAGTCACCATAATACCCAGCTTTACCCCCTTGCCCACCCCGACAACACGACAGACTATACTCAACCGAGCAACATGATGATGTCGCAGGCTACGTCTCATCACTTCGATCACCATCTCCCACAACAACCTTCACACCTCAATCAAAATCATCACCGGCACGTCAGCAACGCTAGCAGCATCAGCTCGCTCAGCTCCAATCAATCCCACTATGACCCTACCCAGTACTCCCAGATTAACCCGGGTATCAACAACTATTCCGTGCCGGTCTCTTACACCGGTAACGTTTCTGCAGATGCTGCCTTCGGCGGCGTCCCCGTGTCCGCCGATGCCTACCATCAGTATCCTGGGCCACATCAGCGTTCCTCATCCACCTCTTCCTCATCCTCCCCATACACCGAGCCAACTTCAGTCTCTGAAGGCAACTCCCCCGAAGGCATAGGGGCTGGCTCCAGCGTCTCGGGGGGTCGCAAAGCCTCTCAAATCCAAATGATGCGGCGCGCTCGGGCGCAAGCAAGCCCTTACGGCCTTCGGACCGACCAGGTGACTTGGAACGGGAATGATCCATCCGCGCCGTGTAATACATCCAATCTCATGCGAAGCCACAGTGTTGTTAGCGATGCACCGTCCAATACCGAGGAGGAGCTTGCACAATTACTCTGCTCACAATCTCGTGAGAGCTCTGTGTCGGATTGGAACCTGAATCCCCAGACAAACCAGCCCGGCTCGTCAGGCTCTCATCACCACCAAACCGGGCTGGGCTCGGCGGGCACCTTCATGGACCCGTATGCGGCTGTCGCCAACGTCCACGGGCACTCAACCTCGTATGGCAACGCCTCTCTTTCGATCAACGGCGCAGCCCCTAATGGAATCGGGCTGATGACGGGGGCCAACGGCATGGCCAACACCTCCTTAGTCGGCGGCATGGGGGCACGCATGGGGCGGATGACTCTGGACAGCACGGAGACATATGAGGCATTGGCTCATCACATCCGCACTGCAGTAACTACTTCCGCCTCCGACAGAGCCCGCCAAGCTTTTGTTCAAGCATGGTAAGATCCCACCTTGTCCCTTTTGGCCCGAAACACAGTCTACTGACAAACTTCTCACACCCCCAGGCTCAACTCTTCCTACATTTCTTACACCGATGGCAACGTATCCCGGCAGGGCTTGTACGGTTCTTATCTTCGAATTTGTCAACAGTATGACATCAAACCAATCAGTAAGCTTTCTCTCACTTGTCATCCTCGATCGTCAATTGAGCACTCATATCGAACTTGCGGTTTACAGATTCAGCCAGCTTCGGAAAATCCGTCCGACAAAGTTTCCCCAATATCAAAACTCGTCGACTCGGTGTGAGAGGCAACTCGAAATATCATTGTGAGTTCAGATCTGAAACTATCTCGCGAATATAGCCCGCAGCTGACCGTTGTTTTTTGTCAGATTGTGGCATTCGGCCGGCCACGGCCAAGGAAGCAGACATTCTGATGAATCTCAGTCAAAATGAGAAACCCGAGCCGGCTTCCAACGGTAATACTGCTTCATCAGCAGAGGACGACGCAGATTCAGACGATAGCCCGAGCCGCAGGGTTAGTCTCCAGCCCAATTTATTATCTGTCGATGATGGCTATCAAGGCATGATGTCGTTGGAGTCCGATGCCCAACAGCCTCAGACCCCCAGGACGGCTCGCCCAAGCATGTCGTCCTTAGCCAGTTCACAGCCCATATCGCACGCCACCTCCGATTCCATTGGATCAGACTTCCGCTCTCCAATGACTCTGCCTAGCCTGGACGAAGTCCTCACTCAACCTATGGCCCACGATCTAGATCATCAAAAAGCCAGAGAATTCTGGACTATGTATGCCGATCACTCTAAAAATCTAATGGAATCAGTTAAAAGCTTTCGGTTCGATCAAGTCAGTCTTTGTTTTAGTCTGGTCTACTCGTGCCTTGTTAGCTAATCAGAGTTACTTTTACCAGTTTGAACTTGCATTACGCACGTTTTGGACGAGCCTTGACACCCCTCTGCGAGATTGTGCTACTCACTCATTAATGATGAGCTTGATCTATCGCGCAGACGCCGTTGTTTATGATGTGGGTTACATAGGAAAGATTATCCACAGCAGCCGCAGATCAACTGATACCCCCTTTCTTTCCCAACAGGAAATCTTGGACTACCTTCATTCTCAAGCGTTGAATCAAATGCCACAACAAGCCTTTGGCTCGCTACGCCAACTTGCACAGAATATGGAGCAAGTAATAATCGCTGCACTAGAAAATTACCCAAGCACGTTCGTTGGCCCGAAAATTGAATTGGCTGCTCGCTTCGGTCACTTGGTTGTTCGTAACCTAGGAATCTGTCAATTAGCCCAGGCGCTGTCAGGGATCTTTAGCAACCCCGCCAACCTGAAAGATATGGCGGAGGCCTGGGATGGAATTGATTTCGAGGCGGTCCGCAATCAGGCTGCGTTGGTCACCAACTGCCAGCACGAGATTCTTGGGGGATGCTTTGACGAGTTCAGGGCGATCCTCAACAACCCCAACGTGACCATAGACCACTTTATCTCGTTTGTTGAAGCCACTTACAAACGCTGCCTCCAGCCAAGCGCAGATGGTGAGCGTGCACTCAGCCCCCGCTCATTGCTGGTCCGCTGGTGCTTTGTCAGCTCCCAACTTATCCGCGACCTGACCCTTCGATCCGCCTCGAGCTTCGGCTCCTTCCAAATCGTCAATCTCTTTTTCGACGAATGGCTCGGCTTTAAGGTTCTCCGTAAGGTGGCACTTCATGTTGCCGCCGTCGCTGCTTCCGTTGATACCACCTCCACTACCCAGCAGCAATCTGTGGTATATTCAACCGAATCCTCTGGCCAACAACCCAACTTCCAATCATACACCGCGCCGAACGATCTACTGAACCCCGGTATGGCTAACTCCACGCTGGATAACCCCGATGTCGCCCACCCTGGAACAGACGGCTTCCTGTTTTCCCCAAATACCTCCCAAGCATTTGCGATTGCTCAGCAGCAAGCACAGGGGCACAACAGTTGTCTCATGTCACCCGATCCCAACGGTGATCAGACTGTGGTCTTCAACCCGTCAGGGGGATCTAACTCGCTTTACAATGCTAACAGCGACTCCCTCGGCGGGCTCCATCCTGACGAGTCTGGGTCGACTGATCAAGCGGACCGCAGCTCCAGAGCCGGAACTAACCCTCCACCCGGGGTGCTTACCCACCCCGACAACGGGAACTTCAACGACAATGCCTTTAAGGAGCTCATGGATGTCAGTGGCTTCTCGATGACAAGCGACAGCCACCCGGCCGTCCCTGGAGCTGACAACCCAGAGTCTCTGCCACAGCCGGGAGAAGAGTGAATTTACCGACCATAAAATATATTGTCTTGCGCTGTCCTTCTTGCTATCCTCTGCTATCACCCTCGCCTTCGATTCATTCTTGTCTAGAACACTGGAAATTATCCTCCTTGGTATCGCGGTTTGCCAAAACGCCTCTTCCCTTTCACCGCCATTATGCATAATCATATTAATTGATTTTCTTCCTCTTGTATTCACGTGCACCCGATTTGGTCCGAGTTTCTTTTCCTTTCGTCTCTTCTTTCCCTTATGGCTATTATGAACCCTCCTCCTGCTCCAAGTGCTTTCTTTTTTATCTTTGTTTTTGTCAATGGACTCGATCCGGTTTCTCCCATTACTCATTTCTTTTATATTCTTATTTCTCTTTTCTGGGGGAAGGAAGTAAAATAAAACTTTAACCACTATTGTAATATATTAAAGACCACCAATTTAATCCACACATTTTTTTGGTAATGCTTATGTCTAGCCTCCCTCTTGTCATGCAACTTGTATATGTTCAATCGGTTGGCATATGCGGATCTGCTTTTCTCGGGGATTTCTTCGCTTGTGACGTATATTACCTCATTGCAACTGAGACCAAGCATCTCGAGAGGGAGGGTTGTGCTCCCGACTGTCCGGCAAGCAATTTGACTTGCGATAGGTCCTACATCAGACCGCCTCGCAGTCGCCGACGCCGATCGAAGCGGCTGATTCCACTTGGGTGCTGCCCCCTGAACCCTCACTTCGTAGGTCATATTGTTAGGCTCTGCCATGCATCCTCACCTGCCACATACACAGCCGGCATTACCCGTTGAGAACATGAGCGGTATGTAAAAACAGGTCATTATGTATGTAGATGGTTGGATATTCTTCTCGTACACCAGCCTATGAGTACACCGACACGCATGGCGCGAAGCTGTACCTTTCTATCGGGCAAAAATCCGAGGCTTCAGCCACGGGCCAACGTCCCCCCAATCATTTCTGCGCTAGTGCCAGCGTCCGTCAACAAACATCGCCTTGGCCCCTTTACATACATACCCTTTACACCCCAAAAATATCAAAATACCCTTTACGAAGTTCATACACTAGCTGGACTGCAGCCGCGTTCAAATTTTATAGCTTGGAGTCACTCGGACAACTTCAGATGGATTTGTACAACACACGTGAGAAGCAGAATTTATGGAGGCTGTGTAGCATCACTAGATCAAAAGGGCGCTGTAAGGGTATCCATCCCACAAGCCTTGCCGTTTTGCCTGGAGCATTCAGCTTTTAGAGGGCGCGGAGAAGTGATACTCCAGCAGCAAGATGCCCGGGAAGTCCGGAGCATCAGACTACTTAATCCCTTTGACTCAGGTCATTTTGACCATCCTTTACACTTATAACTCACCAAAGCATCCAAGTTTCTTTATTGATAGTCATCATCACTTGAAGTGTTCTTATATCATAACTTAAATCTACATCCCCTGGATCATGTTTTCTCCCCGATTCCTCGCCGGGCTCATGGTCACCTTCTCGCTGGTTAGCATGAGCATTGCTAGCGTCGAAACCTCGCACATTGTTCTTACTTGTGATGGGAAGAAGGTCGGGAACGAACTCGCGACTTATTGGGCGTGCAAGAGCACCGATGGCGTTTGTGAGTCACGGGAGGTTCTCGTTTCACGAGTCTTTTTATCTGGACCATTCAGCCAAATACACTGAGCTGAGATTCCCATCACATGATGATTTTTTTTTCGGACCCCCTACTCACTGTTATTATCAGTCCGCGAGCTCACTGAGCTTTGGGACATGTGCCACAGCAATGAAAATGTTGTATGCTGTGTCCCGGTAAGTCTTCTTAACGTTCCCCAATTCCTTCTCCAGGTCAACATCTTTTATTAAGACTTTGTTTTCCTGACCCCATGCTTTTTTCCTTATTAGGGAAAAGATGTAAACGCAGACAACTGTGTTACCCTTCCGTGAGCCTGTCACTTGTAATAATGTGTAGTGCCATCATTATTTTCGGAGGGCTCATGATGTGATTACTCACATATAGGTACATCAATCCACCCCCATACAATGGTCTCAACTGTGTCGATAAGAAGGTTAAAGGTACTCTGGCCCCCAACCTGATGTGTCAGAATGGTGATACCGGTGAGTTACAGAAGCTTCTTGTTTGGCAAATTTCGTCTAGGTCAATGAAATCTTTCCTTCGTTTTACCTATTGCTGAGAATTAAATTCTGCTATTTTTCTTAACACTCTGATCTCGTTCGTGGGCAGTCCACAAATTGAACTCTGGTTGCAAACCAGAAGAAAAGGCTACATGCTGCATCAATCCCCCCAAGGTACGTCTACGTTCTCAAAGATCCTTCACATGTTTGCTTCATCGCCATCATCTATCATTGAGCACCTTTTTTACTTACTTTGAAATCCACCCTTCCCATCTTTCACTTTAGGGTCAAACTGTGACGCCTATGGAATGTCTCGTTCTTATATCCCATTGATCCCTTCGAACTCTCTTGTTGGATCCATAACTTCTATGGTATCACTTGCTCGATGTGATGTTATACTAGAAAACGCGTGTTGTTTGATTTGGAGGACATGTGCCGTTAGAAAAATATATACAAACAAAATGATTTTTGAGTTTATGTCCAAAATTGGGAGATAGTGGATATTTCGTACGATGATGAGCTTGTGAAGATCAAGGGCCTGAAGCTGGACGGCCGGAGAGCTATGTTGTATCCGCTCTTCATGAAAGCGTGGAACCGCATGGAAGTAGAAGTTGCTGTTGTCTCCTTGCACTTTGTCAATCAAGAGTCCCTGGGCTCATGAGTCATTGCCGGCTTGACTCTGGGCGCGGCCGGATGCTAAGCGCTGAGAAAAATGTGAGAAGGATGGGTGGTTGGAGTCCGGCGATGTGCCAGTCCCAGTCGCGTCTGCTGATAGGACCGACGGCGTCACGGCAAGAACAGAACATTGCTACACTCTTGAGCCTGAAATGCTTCGAAACGATCGGAAATTCAGTGAAACCTGTTTCCGTTCCGTGGTCCCCTTTTCCTGTTTCATGACATTTTCAAGAATTGTCTCAAGATCACCTCCTGCCATGTAGACACGCTCCAAGCTTAGAAATCTGAAGGCATGGCGTGTAGTCTCGAAGTGAGCTAATCCATAAGAGGCGTCCATGAAGTGATCTCAACCCGTGCGAACCCCTCAACCATTTCACCAATAGCATTTTTTATGATGCATTCCCGCATGATGCTCGCTGGCTTGTGGCTCTTATCAGCCCATTGTGGCGGAGCTGAAGAACCACTGGAAGTGAAGAGATCTGTTGAGATTATGACTGTATTACTTGTAAACCAAAAACCAAACTGAAAAGAAGAATCATTAGATAGTTCATAAAACAAAAGAAAGAAAGTAAAAGCAAGAAAGAATAGTTTACCACAAGACAATTCAATAACAAGCAGAGGACAGAAAATCAAGTAGTATGAGATATGGAAGATAAAAGACTAAAAAAATAAAGAGAGACGATGTCAGACAAAGAATATAGGATGACCGAGGTGATAGATTATTTCTCACCAAATTGGAGAGATAGAAGTTGATGTTATTTGAGGATGATGTCAAGGTAAATGTTTTTATTTAGACTGAGAGACGGGAAGTACTGGAAGGAGACTGGTTGAGGTATTGGAGTGAATTCGAGATGTTGTGGGTTGTTCAGGCTATAGAGTGATAGGGGAGTACCGACTTGGTAGCCAAGCGGTCAGTGTACACTGTTTTCCTTTTCTCCCTCTCTACAGATTAAGAGTCGAATTCCCTGCCCTGAGTTCAAATCCCCTCCTTGGCATTTATTCCAATTTCCCCTTATGAACATTCTAATACATTACGGCACATTCTGACACATACCAACATATTCCGGCAAATTCTGGCACATTCCGACACATACAGACATATTCTGACGCATTGATAGGGGAGTACCGACTTGGTAGCCAAGCGGTCAGTGTACACTGTTTTCCTTTTCTCCCTCTCTACAGATTAAGAGTCGAATTCCCTGCCCTGAGTTCAAATCCCCTCCTTGGCATTTATTCCAATTTCCCCTTATGAACATTCTAATACATTACGGCACATTCTGACACATACCGACATATTCCAACACATTCTGACACATTCTGACATATTCCAACACATTCCGGCACATTCCGACACATTCCGGCACATTCCGACACATTCCGACACATTCCGGCACATTCCGACACATTCCGGCACATTCCGACACATTCCTACACATTCTATGTTACTCCATGATCTATGCATTTCTGTGAAAGTTGGTAGTTAACATTGTCTGCCGGGGAGTAGCATTTCTAAGTTAGTAATCCTACAAAATGTAGCCATGTTTGTAGGATTAGGGGGGGATGTTGTGGGTTGTTCATGATATAGAGTGATAGGGGAGTACCGACTTGGTAGCCAAGCGGTCAGTGTACACTGTTTTACTTTTCCCCCTCTCTACAAAATGATGAGGAAACAAATGAGATATAAGAACAGTAGAAGAAAAATTGGCATACCAATAATGATGGAAGGAAATATGAAAGGTGAGGAATTTGGCCTGGGAAAGAAGTAAGACAGAAATTACAGATTGTTTTTATCTACATAAGAAACTAGAAAAAAAAGAAAAAAGCAAGACAATTAAAAAAGGAAAAACGATTAGCAATTCCATCATCAAACAACAACAGAGAGAAAAGAAAGGAGAAAAGTAAGTAAGATAACAAACAACATGCTGAGCTGGTGTGATGCAGGGTAATAATAAAAAGAACCAATTTGGATTTCTTGAGTTTGATAGCTACTGATCAGGTAGAAGAAGAGGTAACAGAATCAAAAAAGGAAAAGATTGATAATAATTTGTTTTTTCAAGATTATGAGCGAAAGGTGACCAAGTAGGTTAGACATTACAAGATTGAGGTTTGAGGATTGTATTGGGTCTTGATTCAAGAGGAAAGTCTTGAGTCTTGATTCAAGAGGAAATTCTTGATTCTTGATGCGGTGTTGGAATCAATGGTCATGTCAATTCTGAGGAATTGAGAAAAGAGACAAGAGTTCCATTTTATAATAAGTGGGCAATGATGAGGAAAAACCCTAACCGGTTAATCAATGATTTTCAGAGTATTGCTGCGGCTCAAGGAAATTTTTGACATGTTTCCGGAATTGCAACTGCTTGTCACAGAGATTCTTTGAAATTCAACAAAAAGAAATGAAAAGAACAAAATCATTTTGAATCTATGGGATGAAAAAATGATGTGGTGCTTGTTTTTTGAGCAGTAGCAATGAGGTGGTCAATGAGTTGCTTTGAGTATGCCTCCATTGACTGGTTCAGTTTGTCAGAACCTTCAGTTGTGCCGCTCTTGGTGTAGTCATTGATAAGAAAGATTGCCTTGAAGACCTCCTTGGCAGTTGGTTTTGGTTGCGGAGGTGGTTCAACAGATTAATCCTCATCCTAGTCTCCTTCTGTGCTTTTTTCATTGATGGATTTAAAAATTTCTTCAGTCGTTATGGTGATCTATGCCTGCTTCCATACCAAAAGCACATACATACACAATATACTTATACAACAGGACACTACAGAGTTAAAAACTGAAGACAAGACAATGGAAAGACCTTACAAACTAACAGAGGAAGTAAACAGTGGGAAGAGGAGGAGAGTCTTTGACCCCCAAAGATGTTTTTACAGGTGGTAGAAACACTTAAAGATGTCACTTTGTACCTGTCTACCTGCCACAGGTACGGCCACCTCCTCATAAAAATGTCACATTATGAAGACCTGTACCTCCACAGGTGAAAGAATGCGGGTACCCAGGTACCTGTGGCGGGTACCCGCAGGTTTTGCGGTTTTTAGGTGGCACAAATGCCGGCTTATATTCATTTCAAACAATATGTTAAGTAAATAATTTATGCTGCTACTTTTGATTCAATCAATTGTTGATTTACCTTGCCCTTGCCCTTCTCCTCATTCTTTGTATTGAGCTTCCATTTTCGTAAGACACCACTCTCAATCTTATTGTTCTTTGCATAGAACAAAACAGCCATTCCTTTTGTAATGGAGGATGTGCTTAATTGATGCCTTTGGAGAGAGACATAGTCCCTTCCAAAGCTGAAGGAATGCTCCACGTCAACTGTAGTCGCTGTCAACATACATGTAGCATGAAATGAAATCAGCCAAGCAATCCATCAACGATAAACAAGAAAACACTTACCTGGACAACTAAGAACATCAAGGGCCATCCAAAGCAGCCCTCCGTGAGTGTTACCTGCGCGTCGTTGTCGCATCCACCACTTGAGGGGGTTCACCGGCCCTCCTTGTTCATTTAAGCTCAACCCCCCAGTAAGCCACATAGTCAGCGGATCAGTCGGGGTGCTCCCTCCACGCGCTTTGGATGCGCCAACCAACCCTGAAAGGAATCCTGCATGTGGCTTCTGTGGGTGAATTTACAATTTTTATTAGCTTAGATTGATTTGATTCAATCAGAAGGTACAAGATTGCCAGACTTACCTTTGGGCATGTAATTGGTAGCTGAGAATTTTTTTCCTTAGTTGAAGGCTTGTACTGTGTTTCCCACATCTCGCAAGCAAGTCTGATGGATTCTTGAATCCATTCTAGATTCCACTTGGCCAGCTTAAAATATTTGTCTTTGAATGAAGGGTGAAGGACTGACAAATCAAAGTCAGTTTACAGCAAAAAAACCTGATTGAATGAGAGAATAAATGTCAGCCTCCGTGA
>LUKR01001106.1:0-14552 GCA_019395275.1 Puccinia brachypodii
GTCATGATTCTGGATTTGGTGGGAGAGCCTCCTTATACATTATTTTCTGAGGGATTTTTGCTGGTGAGAGCCCTTGGCTGGATGCCCTTATGCAAAGAATGCATAAAGTGAGCTACTTCTGCTGGTGGGAACTTGTCATTTATGCAAGGTCTGCATTAGGTGATACACAGCATCTTCTGCATGGGTTGCATGGATCCAAGCAGGGAGTATATGTTGATGTGTGGGGCTGCACAGCTTGTCTGCGGAGACTGCATATATATGGTCCAAAGGGCTTGTAACTATGCAGGATACACAGCATTCTGCAAAGAATGCATTAAGCTAGCACAGCATTCATGAAAATGCTGCATGCATTGTAGTAATTTGGTGATATTATCCTAATAGCCTGCGCAGATGCCTAAATTGTACTAAGCCGCATGGATTGGATTGAGATTTCTGATGATGTGAACAATCACCGGGGGAGTTTCTTTGGCACTTGAAAGCAAGTGCCTGCATGGGTACAAAGGGGCCCCTTTTTACCTAGGTAGGCACTTGCTTCCAAGTGCCAAGTAGACTTGCCTGGTGAATATATAATTATCAATAATTATGGGTTTATGTATTATTCCTATTTCTGCCTAGTGGTGGAAGATTAAATTTTAAATATCTCTGGAACTATTGCTGCTAGGGTGATAGTTGCAGTGAGTGGCCGTAGGTTATTTTACCTTTAGAATCCATTTCTGAAATAATATATTAATATTTATCAAATGGTGAGCTTGTAGGATGTAGTTTTGTGGCATTATGTTGCTTGCAGCAGATATGGAGCACCACACTTTGAGTGAATGACCTAAGATAAATGGAGGTGTAGAATCTAATTATGCTATAATAACTATGTTTTTCCTAGTTCTAGAGATAGTTGACTGTTGTGTTATGGAAAAATTGGAATTACCACACCAGTCAGGCACTGGGTCAGGGCAGGGTCCCAGGTATCCAACCAGGTCATACCACAGGTGGCTGGACTTAGCCTCTCATGCAAGTGACTGATCATGGAGCAACCATGTAGCAGAGCACCTTGGAAGGTGGTTGCCTGTCTCCAGGCCCTGGATCATCAAACAATGTGCTTGAGCATCAATTAATGGCATTGATGAAGCAAGGTGGACTCCCTTTCAGATGCAAGGGAGAGCAGAAGCAACAGACAAGGGGTAGAAAAGGATCAGGGTTAGGGTTAGGGTTAGTCCTTCCTCTGGCTGGTTGGCTCTGTAATAATGTCTTCCTCCGGCTGGTTCGCTCTATAATAATGTTTCACCAATCCGGGGTAGGAGAGGGACTTGGGTAACCTGCTTTTCAGTGACAGCCACACGCTGCACACATGAGGATGTCAGATTTGTTTTTTGAAAAATGGTGCTGAGGTATTGTGTCTATTTCAAATGACATGATTGAAGGTGTGATCATGTTGATTTGCAAAAAATGCTACTTGTGGAAAGCAGGGCATGAAAACAAGGGAGAATACTTCGGGACACAGGGAAGAGTTGGGAGAAGAAAAATCGTAAACGAGTGGTAGCATCAACTCACGAAATGATGGAATTGGGTTTGAGAAGTGGAACATCGTCTGGCGCATTCTTCTAGGAAAGAAAGATACGAAAATTCGGGCGTTATTCAGCTCTCTGACCGGATTCACATTGCGCAGAGGGAAAATAAAAATACTCACTTGGGGAATACGTTGCGAGACCACAAGCCTTGTTTATCGGTTTATGACTGTGAGGTCGAGCCAATGGGACCCACCCTAATGTTCGCAAATTCAACTCCAGCATCCGGATTGACTTTCCTCATGTGGGACGGCCGGCCAGCACCAGGGGGACAAGTTCCTCTTGCTGATCCAAGCTTCTGATTGCCCTTATCCGAATTCTCACCGTCTAACCAACTCATACCTCGGACCGGATCGGCCCAAATCGTCATCACTAGAACCATTCCATTACGCATCGAAGCTCCCATCTTGCTTAGCCCACCCAGTTTTCGAAAACCATCTGAACGTCCGACAGTTGTTTCGAGTTTATCGCAGAACTGATTGGTTATTGAATCGAAAGGTGAAACGTTTGGGAGGTTTACTTTGCTGTTTTGAATTACTTGGCCACCTTGTCGGTAGAATCTGCGTATCTCCACCAGGTCCCCGCTGTCGGTATTGTCGGCTGTGATAAATTGTGTAACCACGGTGAATTGTTTGCTTGTATCGACAGCTTTTGATGGTCCGTAGAAGGTCGTGTTGCCCATTCGAAAAGCCGCAAAATCACAACCAGCCCCATCGCACAACCCGTGGCACTTATCCCCCACACAAGTGGTAGCGTTCACCTCCTGGCAATTGTGTACTGCAAAAGCTTGAGAAATGGAATTCGCCTCCCACACGTCCAACTCGGGACACGCGTATCCAACTCCGCCTTCTGCACCCCCGCTTCCTGCAGGTAGGTTAGCCTATGCGATTTTGGACAAAGGAAAGTCGTGAGTGCTGACATCTTCTTCACCAGGAGAAAAAGAAAGAAAATGACAATGGGGTTTATCCGAGAAACACCTACCTTTCCTTCCACAAAATGCATTGCCCTAGGGCCTTGTGCATCACAATAGCCTGTCCCATACCGGGGCCCGGCTTGGTTAGTATCCGATCTCCCGCCGTCCGGTTTCATTGCAGAAAAGTAAATCCCGCTGGCTACTCCACATGAAGACTTGGACACGTCTACGTCGAAGGACAATTCTTTGTTCAAGAGATAAAACATTCGATATTTATCTTGTGCCTCCAGAAGATAAATTCTTGATCCAATGCCATCTGGCACATCTTTGAATAATTTGAGGCCAACCGTGTTACCGTTAGTGGTGATCTTTTGCTTTTTGTAATCGATACGTCCAAGAGCACAATTCTTTGCACAAGTGACTGGATCGGGGCAGAGCGTCTTATCCCAAACCTTGCCATCGAAGCAGTCCTTCTCTCCACTCAAATCCTTCACTGAGCGCCAGTCAGCATCCAGGGTTATACTACCCGGAATTCTTCGACAGCCTTGTGCGAGCGTGCAAGTTTCAATTTCGAGAGGGAGGTTAGGTTCCGGGTGCGATTTACTTGCAGCTTGACTGTTGACTGTCGATATTGCTTTCAAGAAGGTGAGCCCCAATAAGGCTACTTTACCGAGCATCTTGAGATTACTGCACATGTTGAAAGCGTTAAAGGTGTTCTGTCGTCAAAGCTGTGAATTAAAAGATGATAATACCGAGTTCCTTCAAAACGGTATGAATTTCGCGAGGCCACTGGAGTTCTTGTCAGGCTGCAGTCGTGGAGAAGGCTTTTCCCTCCTGAGAAGCATCTATTTATCACATTTCTTTCACAAGTTGTTAGACGATCTTTCCAAAAAAAACTCGCACGAGTTCCAAGTTTTGGGAAAACTCCTTACACCAGGTGGATTTCACAGCGGGTGCAGTAGAATGTACACATCACGGTTAGGGGAACCAACGAGGTGCACTGAATCAGCCTGTCTCTAAACCTGTCCTGGCCAAAGTTCCATCAGTCCATGAGGAACCCAGTGCCCGCCGCCTGCCGGGGGTGCGACGTCGAGTCAGGCCCATTGCTGGCAGGTGCACCGGTGATTGGGCACTGAGAGCTCCTCTGCTTGTCGGCCGCTACCAACCGGCCATAGAGCCTAGCTTATCTATCAAAGCCTCGCAGTCGCGAAAACTCGCTAGTCGAGAGCTATCTTCGCTCGAGGACCGGTGCTGCATACCTCGGGACAAAGCAACTAGGACTGTTCAAGCCCAAGTTGCCGGTCGAGCAGGCTCTGTGATTTCTCAGTCTTCACTTTGCTTCACTGTATCTAATCTCATCTGATTGTTATGATTATTCTTGGTATGGGGCGATTACTTTTGGTATGGGTATAGTATGGATTTAGCCACCAGGAGGGCTTAAGCCCGCTTTCAGGAAAATATGATGCCCCTCAATCAATTGCCAGCAATAAAACTCAGGAGAGTGTAAAATACACGTTTAAGAGCTTTCGGTGCACCAATTTTAAATTTTTGAAATGTTGTGCACTGCAATTGTAATATTAAGCCGAATGGCCTCACGGTGACCAAAAAGCTTCTATAGTGCTTTAGACACAAGATTGTTCAATAAAATTTTATCGAATTCGAATTTTGCAGCATCAAAAATTCATCAATGATGCAAAATGGGTGTGGACTAGGGGAAATGGGTTCCTTGAATAACTTGTGTTACTATGATCCCTATTTACTCTCTATCTTCCGGGATATTTTATATCCATACATCCACCTTTTCGAAATCCTTAAAAATTGAACCCATAAGGAATGATCTGGGTCATTAGACTCTAGATACATTTTGGTAGGTAGAGCCTCTAGAGGTGTAGATGGATCGGAGATGCTGTCAAATTCAAATTTGATAATCCAAAATGTGTATCTTACATGTTTTTCACTATGGTTGTACTCATTGCACTGCCCATAAATTTTCTGCTGTGCACTGTGAGACCAGTCTACTTGATGTTGCAATGTACACATTTTAAAAAAGAAACTTGTTTTCCCGGGGCTCAACTTTCGATTCTTCTTAGCTTACTTTGCGAGCATTTGATCCCTCCGATCTCCTTGAGGCGGCTGAAGCCTTCCTTGTGGCCAAAATCATACCAAAAAAAGTATAATAACCTAAATAGTGAAAAACAAAATTGAATAAAGTCACCGCTGGATAGGGATGGAAAGTTTGCGCGCTGAACAGCCGACAGATGCACCGGTCACCGAGGGAAAGCCTCTCTCAAAGGTCGATATGACCCGCTTCGGACTGGGGGTTTCCTTACTCGGCGACCGGTGCATGTACTGCCATCGTCTCAGGAGCTTCGCTGGTACGGAGCCTCACTCCCCTCGATGGCCAATACACCTAATTCGGTCACCGCAGAACAGGTCTCAAGCGGCTCTCGAGCAGGAGCTCGGTACCTGATGGCCGGTACACGTACCAACTATGTGGCCGGGAGCTTCCTTGCTCGATGACCGGTACATGAATCGGTCATTGTGAGCCACTCTCATCCATGACCCACATACTTACCAGGTTTGAATTGTTACCCCAGCAACGCGTGTTATCAGTGTAGAGCTGAGCTCGCATGCAGTTCTTGTCCCACTTCTTTACTGTGGCCTTAGGGTAGGGAGGTCTACAGGTCTCGAGCTGCTGTTGAGTTGCAGTGCAAGCGATTGAATGACTGGAAATTCACATTGCTCTGGACGCCGGCGTTACACATGAATTGCCTTCAATGCCGGCGTTAGAAATGAACAGATGTTTATTTGGCCACTTGAAAAGATTGTCACGGGGGCCAGAAGAATCAAATTTTACGAAAATCCTTTCTATTTCTGCGAATCGATATCTGCTTGGAATTTCGAATACATATGCTTGTCCCTGTACGAAGTATGATGGGTATAAGGGTCGCCTTGTGCAACCGCACCGCTGACTATGCGGTTGAGAGAGAAATGCTGATTGGTTCGTATCTCGGCAACGGGTCACTGCCAGTTAGGCTGAGATGATCGTTGGACGATCGCTCGATTGGTTTTCGAGGAATCTTGAGTAACTTGAGAAGACTTCAGATGGATGGAAGATACATATTCATCAGCCAATCTGTTGCTATTCAAAACAGGTTAATCCACAAGTGCTATTGGATTAAGGTTGTTGGATAGAAACCCGTTTTCTTCCACTCGTTTTGATGTGTCAAGAAAGGCCAGATGGCTACGTAATCTGATGTGGTGACCTTGGAGCCTGATAGAAAAGAATTGGCTGACGGTGGGTGGGTGGGGATGCCGAGGCAAGAAAGGAAGGAATCTATGCACACTCAGACGGCAACAACATTCAAAGCGTCATGTTCCAGTTGCACTAACGCCTACTCCGTTTCGGGGACCTCTTATGTGCAGTTACCCATCGGGCTCAGAGCGGCTAGGATGGACCCCCAGAAAGGTTGGGTTGAGTGCAGTCCTTTAAGTTTCGCCTCATTCCCCTTCACCGTTCGAAAGACCGGGCGGTAGGACCAATATATAGTACATCGATATTACAGCTTATTTGGTCGTTCTTCACTGGTTGATCTTGCGGATGAACCCAACCTTTCTTCCACAACTGTTGTTGTTGCCTCCTTCGCTTTCCACCAAAGAGATTTTCTAACATCCCATACGTACCTCTATTTGCAATCAACCCCAAGTGGCCGCGATCAAGCTTTGTAAAGCTGTAATCTCCCATTACCCTAACTCTTAAATTGTTACAGAGAATTTTATCTACTTCTCCAGTGATCCATACATAGATCGGTATAAACGCCGATTGTTCTTTCTTCAATGCCTCGCCACCGTAAGTTTTGGCCTCATCATCCCCAAGAAGCCCACTATGTTCCTGGTCTTCCATATTTGTTTTCGTAAACAAATCTCCTCAGGGTCATAACTAGACTTCAAAAATAGACTTCAAAATTAATATGAGCTGTATTTCCCTGCGGTTATGATAGCTTTAGCAGATACACCAGGCCTTCCTCCGTACGGTCAACGCAGTTCAGAGGTTCGTTAGTTATTTTCGATTTGTTGTTTTCTAGACGTCTCCTGACGTGACTCTTGCTGCAATGCTCTGACTTCAGCGACGGAAGGAGCAAAATCGAATAGCACAAAGGCAGCTCCGAGAGCGTCGACAGCAGCAAGAGGCGGCTCAAGCATTGAAACTGCAACAGCAGCAAAATGAGATACGGAGACTACACCGTCTAATCACAGAGTAAGTAGACTTGATCTGATTGTTGCCAGCGAGTACCAGGAACCTACTCCTAGCTCATATCATTTGCACGTCTATTTATGTTTTTTTTAAAAAGGTTGCGGCATGAAAACTTTACCCTGAGGAGTCAAAGTCATAACCGACGCCGACAGTCCGTCATACCTATTTCATCGCTTTCCAGAGGCTTAGTTATGTCACACCCACCCACAACGACATCTGGACCGGTGCCAACACTCGAGCCGAGCTATAAGCCCCTCCTCGCGAGACACAGTATCGACTACTCATCCCTCCATGGAGCAGCAGTCGACACTGCTGATTCATCTCATCGCCTGTATGAGCATAGATTTTTTAAAACTTGGAATAGTGAAGATCAACGGGGTCCAAGCTTTACCTCCCATTTGCGTCATCCTGGGGCAAGGAGTACCGTCCTACATCCGGTACAGTCGGCTTATGAGCACCAGGCTTCCCGCGGAGCGCCACGATTACCATCATCTACTAGTCAAGACATCAGCACAGATTTAGATAACGAAAGAGGATGTCCCGCCAACAGCTTAGGTACCAAGGCGCACTCCCCCAAGCTGAGCGCGATGCCCATGATATCCAAACATTCGACTTCGAATTGGTTATCACGAGATAGCACTCCGCCGATGGGGGACGCTGCTGGGGAATCCCCGACGAGCACTTGGGTGAACAGCCCGCATAAACTGGAGCAAAGTCCCCAGCTTAACTCTGCACCCAAAACGGAGAGTAACTACTTCACACCCCCTTCGGTGAATTTGGCTTCCTTTTGGCCTGCCCAGCCCCCCAGTTCCCCCAACAAGCTCGGGAGTTACGGGGATATAGATCACGTGCCCGCCTCCACTATATCAGTCGTTCCTTCGGTGTTCTTCCCTGCTTCGAATCCACCCATGTCTGACGATAGAATTCAACTTCGAAAAACGAGTGCGAGTGGCAGTACTAGTAGCGATGCTAATTCGATCGCGCCGAACGCGGATCATCATTCCTCTTTCTATACCACGAACATCAACTCATTTCAATTCCCATTTATCTCGCCCGAGTTATTTTCCCATCATATCGCCCGCTCTACGTCCCCCACAGCGATCGGGAGTCCTCCGGATGCTCAAGTCGATGAACGCAACCTCAGTGAAACGAACGCAACTATCTGCTTCAGGTCTCCCTTTTCAGAGACTAATGACTCGGAAATTAATCATCAGTCAAACTTCGGCTTACCCATGAGTTGGATCGAAACCAAAAGATTTAACATGGATGCCTTGAGTCCTTTACCGACTAATGCGAAATCTATGTGTGTGGACGTCGCTGAAATTTGGGGATCCGACTTTTAAGTGTCAGTTTCTCAAGAATGGTTTCTTCATATAAATTTTAGCGGGTCAAAACTGACACTCCTTTTGCCTTTCCCAATAGATACGATTCCTATAGCCGTCCAGCTATTATCCTTAATATTTATGTTGCTTGAACATTATAACTTATATAATTGGGTTTCACCATTTAATCCAAATCAATTCCATCTTTATTTACTGTTCAAGAAGTTTAGCGCATCTTGATTAATAATTTCAACAAAAAAAAATTGACCAGCGTCTGGCGCCTGTGGCTTGATTGTAGTTTTACTGCCCTGGTACTTTGTATTTCTTTTATCTTATATTTATCGGGGGACTTTTCAAACATTCAGCGTAATACTGCTCGGTTTTTAGTAGCACGAGTAATAAAGAAAATTGATTTGTATGACTAATATATTTCTTCTTTGTTATGTCTGATTTGTACCTTGATGAATGTAGCTCTCGGTGGCGGGTAGCATCACCTGAAATAATTTCCACATTGATTGAAGCATACCGTAATACCACACAATCATATATGAGTCATTTAGTTCATAGTTGGTGGATTTGCCTATCACAACCTCCTTGTTATTTATCTTCGTCCAACTTTTGCCACACATTCCCTCACCGGAGCGCCAACCAGGCGAGACGCATGAGATAAGCCAAGTTCTTCTCCTACATGCCAACTTAATCGCGTTATGTATTGTTCCAAGAAAGCTTAAAAGTGCGCCGGTGTTCGGTGCTTGTGAAGTGAGTACTCTAATCGCTCGACTGAGATGTCGGTGGAGAAAATAATGAGAGTCTGAATTTCAGTAATCAAAGAAAAAAGAGACGAAAGAAACAAACTAAAAGAAAACATGATGTAAAGAATAAGTGAGGTGTAACTATAGCTTACCTGAGATGTTGGTGGAGAAAATAATGAGAGTGAAGAAAGAGAGAAATTCCACCGGCATCTCAGGGAGGAGACTTTTAGAGAGTCAGACAAAACTATACAAGCATAAACTAAACTAATATGCTAATAGTGGAACAACTATCCGTAACAGCCACCCCCTCAAAAAGGCTCTGACTGCTGGTAAAAAACTTGAGCAGAAAAAAAGAGAAAACAAGAAGAAAAAAAATAAAATAAAAGAAATAATTGTAAAAAAATACAATAAATAATGATATATATATAAAAAAAGGTAAAAAAAATGACAGCAACAGAGAGTATAATGATAGAGAAAAGAGAAAGAAAGAAAAAAATGAAAATGGACCGCCATATCCGGGTACCTGTTTGAAACCAAAACAAAATAAAAAAATAAAAAATGTGTCGTTATCCTGATTCACAAAATCATGTTGATAGTGTATGCTAGACAAACAATTGCGGGGGGCGCATGTGTCTCGCAGCTAGCGCATGCTGGCCCCCCAGGTACTTGCCATAGTAGATGTTGCTCATTTGGGAGCAGACATGTTGAGGCTGGGTAAAATCCTCTCAAAAGGTAACGGACCGAGGGCCTTGGTCATGATGTCAGCTAGTTGGTGATCGGTTGGTACCCATTCAATGGCAAGACATTGTTGATGCAGCTGCTCATTGACATAAAAGCAGTCCCGCTTTGAGTGGCGGGTGCGTTTGTTGGCAGAGTTGTCTTTGGAAATTTTCACAGCCGCGTTGTTATTGCACATGAGTTTTGGTGTGATCGCCTGATTTGTCATGTCAAAAAAGAGTTCCTTGAGCCATACAGAATGCTGTGCCGCCCAGCCTAGCGCCATAAATTCTGCATGGCAAGTAGAAGTCGCCACAGAGGCTTGTTGCTTGCTGGCCCACAGGATTGGCGCACCAAATAAGGTTGTGATGGACCCGTGTGTTGACCGGGAAAACTCGCCACCCCAGTTGGCATCCACCCAAGTTAACATCTGTGGATTGGCGGGATCCGGTTCAATGATTAGTTGCCGACAACCCAGCGCTTTGATATATCCCAAAGTGTGCTGTATTGCTACCCAATGCCTCTTGGTGGGTGATTTAGCAAACCTTGCAAAGAAGTCAACTGCAAAGGCAAGGTCTGGCCAAGTCACAATTGCCAATTAATTTAAAGAACCAACGATTGAAAGATAACCTTTGGGGTCAATGATCTCCTTGCCAGATTGGGTTGAAGTAAGGGAGTTGGTTTCCTTGATTGGTACCATTTGCGGAAGGGTGGCATCCAACATGAAATTGGTGAGAATTTTTTGAGTTAAGAAAGGTTGTGAAAGCACAATTTTTCCAGGAGAAGGACGATCAACTTTGATTCCCACAATTGTGTGTAGCGTCCCGTCCCAAGTGGTGCAAAGCTTTGATTCTAATTCACGTTGAAATTCTGACATGAGATGTGATGAAGACACGGTGACCACTCCGTCATCCACATGAATCCAGACAAGGATAGTGTCACCTCCTCGCTGCATGTGGTAGAAGGAATCGTCATAGAAACTTACATGGAAGCCAATGTCCTCCATTACCCGCACGAAATGCTTCCACCAACATTGACCGCCTTGTTTTGTACCATAAAGCCCCTTGTCCAGTTTGAGAGACTTCCCTCAATGTTCTTCTGGTACATACATACCGTCCGGTACTTTAATCCATATGTCTTCATCAATTTCACCATGCAGATACGCCGCGGTGATGTCAAAAGCCTCAATGGCCCAAAAATTGACTATTGCAATAGTAAATAACATCTTCAAAGAGGCAAAGGTTGCCATTGGTGCCCAGGTGGCATGATAATCCTGGCCAAAGATCTGGAAACCTCAAACAATGTAGCGCGCCTTGTACTTCTTGATCGAGCCGTCTTGGTTCCGTTTAATGTCAAAAAGCCACCAAGCGTCTGTCTCCTGGAAACCAGGTGGAACATGTTCGAAATGCCACACCTTCATGTCCCAAATGTTGTTGAGTTCAGAATTGACTGCATGAGTCCAGTGCTTCCCATCCGTCCTAGCCACAGCCCTGGCTTAATTCCAAGGCAAAAGTTGACTCCGCGTAACCTCGCTGAGGCTGGTGCTCTCTGGTGATTGGTCCTCAATTGTTCTTTCCCCCACGTCTGACCCAAGTACAAGGGCGGTGTTGAATATCATTGGCGAAATATCCTCAGTATTCAGAAGTTTATCAATCAAACGGCGGATGGGAGGGTCATCAGAAGCCAGTGTCTCCTTAACATTGTGCTGAGGTACAGTCTCCTGATTCCCAATCAGTTCCACAGAAGTCAATCTGTTGGTGGGGACCTTGTTCAAAGTCAAAGAGAAGGTTGATTCATTAGATAGCGGTGTGTCCGGGTTAACGTTGGAGTGTGCTGAATAGGGAAAGGTAGCAATGGAGGACTCAAAGAAGGTATTGGTGGTAGGCACCCAGAAAATCCAGCCCTTTCCACCCTGCACATACCCGACCAGATTGCATCTCCACGCGCGGAGATCCGTCTTGCTTTTCCAATAAACGAGTAGCTTATGCACAAAGGCAACCTCCCCAAAGGTTTGAAGACAATCAAGAGCTGGTGGTTTGCCAAACATTAATTCAATTGGTGTTTTGTTGCCGGTGATAGAATTAATCAGTCGATTTTGGGTAAAATAACCCCACAGATAAGTGAAACCCCAGAACTTAACTGGGAGACCTGAGGCTACTAGCGCAGTGCGAGCTATCTCGCCAACGGTCCGATGGAGGCGTTCCGCGGCACCATTTTGTTCAGGTTCGTAAGGCATGGAATGTTCGTGCTTGATACCCTTGTCTTTCATCCAGGCAAGAAAAGATTTAGAGGTTAATTCGCCTCCGCCATCCGTCTGGAATTGTTTGAGTTTCTTCCCGGTTAATCATTCCATCCACTTGATGTACCTTTTGAAATTTAAGCAGACATCACTTTTTGCTTTCAAGAGAAAGCCTTCGGAATATGTGCTTGCGAGATCACAAAATACAACCAAGTACTTAACACCTTGAAAACCTTCCACAAAGGGGCCGGAGACGTCAGATACGATCATGTCCATTGGTGCTAGATCTAAACCATCCGAAATTTGGTTACCCCTTGACCACTTGCTTTTGCTCATCAGACAGTCTTCACAAACGAAGTCTTTGTTTGTCAGTTTCTCAGGCAGGCCGGGGAGAGATTTTAAAGCACACATGCGTATAATTTGCTTCAGACTGATGTGCCCAAGCCTGCGGTGCCACATAAGAAAACAAATTTGGGGGAGAACCAGTGGAAGATGGGACAATTACAAAAGGGGACGGGGATGTTTGAAAGATTGCAGGGATTTGCCATCGCAGGTTGATGGAAAAGGATTGGAAAGCAAAACCCCCACAAAAGTGAATCAACACGTTACCCCTATCATCAATATGTAATTTCCCGCCACCAAGTCGTAGGGTTTCTGCAGAGAGAAGTGTGCAACTCGCACTTGGACTGAAATAGACGTTGTTGAGAGTAACCAATCCAGATTTATTTCAAAGGGTCATCTTCCCAACTGTTGTGACAAAAGAAGGTGGGGCATGAGTTGCCACAGTTAAGGGAATGTGCTTTTTAAGAGTGATGCAGTCAAAAAGCAGGGTAATATTGTTAGTGAAGGTGTGGGATGCGCACGAGTCAAGTCCAAAGATGCGGCCACCCTGCTTCAAGAGAAAATTGATTTCTTCCTGGGAAACTTCCGGGTTGAAATCATCTACCATGACCGACTGTAAGACCGGGTCCAATTCTTGCTTTGTGGAGTGATCCATATGAATGGCATCAGCAGTGTGCGCCTGAATACCAACTTTAGGTGGGGCAGAAGCGCCCCGAAAACCATTGTTATTCGTAAAAGATGAGTAGTTTTTGTTGGTAGTGTTCAAGACAGACCCCGACAAGTTTGAAGCCTTGGAACATTCGACTGTGTTATGTGTATTCACTTTACATCAATGACACCAATGAGAAGCACCGGTGGTATGTGGCTTTGGCTGAATGTTTGTTCTGTAAACACCGGGCTTGGTCCCACGCTTGGGGCAACAATCTGATGCACCTTGCCGATTTTGTCTAAATAAAGCCAGTTCCGTCTTAGCTAAGCGGACCAAATCAACATTTCTAACTAATGTATTGCCCCGATTGAATTGTTGGTCCAGTTGCCTCACAACATTGACAAAGGGGTGTGCTTCCAGATTGGGTGAGGAGAGATGAAAGAAAAGGCCAACAAAGGACTCTTCAGTTAGGGTAAAACCAGACCTGAAAAGCTGCTTTGCTTTGTTTTCAATCTCTCGGAAGTGTGCATCAATATCCGCCGACCTGTTGTATAGGTTAAACTTCAAATCCAAAATTTCTCGGACAATAGATATGTGTGAAGTTTGACTCCAAAGGGTGAATGTGGCCAATATAAGGTGAAGTCCGTCAACACTAGTGGGAGCCTCAGCCACAGTTGCCTTGATGTTGTCGTTGATTGTGGCAAGCATAGCCGTCTTCAGAAGGGTGTCTTCTGTGGATGGTAAGAGCAGGTCTTTGTTGTCGAGGTCAAATTTCTGACCGGTCGTCCCCTCCAGGGCCTGCCGTATCATGATGAGCCAGGTCAAACATTGACTTCGAGCCGTGGGACCATCCCAAGCCATTTGTGGAGGGTGGCGTTCAGCTCATGCGGGGAGGGCATCGCCAACGGTGCAGAGGGGGTAGACGTTGAAGCCAAAGTGGTGAAACCCATGGCACGTTGAAGTTTAGTGAACATGACAAATTGTTTGATCATGTCCTCGTCCAGCACCAATTAGTCACAATCGGTGATTGAGGGCATTGCAGCTTTTCCAGTTGCCTGAGTGGAGGTGGTGGAAACTTTTGCGCCGTGAGCAGATGATTCGGGAGTTGCGGGATTTACATTGATGATGGGTGGTTTGGTAGTGTAAGATGAAGAGGTAGGGGGTTGAATCGGATTATTCTTCAAGGAGTAGCTGTCGAAAAGCGCCTCCATGTCACGGACTCCTTGAGATTTGCCCATGTCTGAGGCGCTAGTAGTCGGTCCAGAGTGGGAGGGTAGTATGGGTTGTGAAGTATGACGGTTTTGCAACAACGATCTCGCAGTTAAGGCAGACCGTCCCGAAGCTCCGTCAGTAGATTTTCCAATTCTGCGTTCTGTGGACATAATCAGTTGATCGGCGTTGTTAAAACAAATTGACTCTCATGCTGCTTTGTTTAGCAAGAATGAGGGCTCATAACCTCCAATTGCTCAACTGAGATGTCAGTGGAGAAAATAATGAGAGTCTGAATTTCAGCAATCAAAGAAAAAAGAGACGAAAGAAACAAACTAAAAGAAAACGTGATGTAAAGAATAAGTGAGGTGTAACTATAGCTTACCTGAGATGTTGGTGGAGAAAATAATGAGAGTGAAGAAAGAGAGAAATTCCACCGGCATCTCAGGGAGGTAGGGTTGACGGCGCGCTACCTGGGTGCGCGCCAATGTGCGGGCGCCGTGCACGCGCGCCCTCGGCGCGCACAAAATCTGGAAAAAGGGGGGTGGCGCGCATTTCTAACCCTAACTTTGGTGGGGAGGGCGTGGAGGCTCAC
>LUKR01001107.1:2418-14546 GCA_019395275.1 Puccinia brachypodii
TCTTGATGTTTCCCCCTAAAAAGAGTCATTTTTTGAGTTCATTGAAAGCCAAGGGTTGTATAAGTCCCACAGCACTTTTTTGGAGGGTCCTGATGGCTGGTGGTGATCACAAAAAATAAAACTAAAAATATTGAAATCATCAATGATTGGGCCGCCAGAAGACAAAGCCCCCTCCCCAACCAGGGCCCTTAGGACCTTAGATGCACCGTTGAGATAGTTTCTGAGGTTATGTATCAACCCTCCAACTCAACTCCTACTCTATCACACATGTTGCACCCAAAACCACCATTCCAAACTCCAAGTATATCCTGCATTCTATGTCTAAAATGACCAACCAAGCTGTGTACACCAGCAAAACCACCAATAAAAATTTTAAACCTATCATAAACTCTACCACAGAAAAAATGAATCAATTACCTGCCGCCTAGGAATACCCTCAGATACCGGCCCCACCAGTGTGGTGATTCTAATTTTCAACTATTAATCTATAAATAACCATGAAAAAACCTCAAGGAGCAACATAATATAGAATATTATTACATAATTAGAATCTACACCTAATTTCACCCTAGGTCACTCACTCACACCAACCTCAAAATCCTACTAGTTACCAAGTTATAGCCACCTCAAGTGCCAGACACAATTGGACAACCAGAACAACAGCATCAACCTTCAATTACATAACACTACAAGTCTCAGCTACACATGAAGAGGTCAGACAAATCCAGACACAACACACACAGGGATCAAAGCACACAACAGGATCAACCAACCTAGTAACAGGATAAGAGTACACACAACTAGAAAGAAAACAAACATGATGAGCAGTAGATATAACTTACAAGTACACATGCTTTCCATAACCAATTAATTGTTGCGCTCATCTTTTCTTCCTTGTCCATTATAAATAGACCTTTCATCCCTTTGTTATTACAGGGGAGCAGATAATATACAGATACTATACCATCATCATATTAGACACAAATTATTATACTACATTGTCCTATAACTGTCCTCCAAAAAATTCCTTTAGTCCTCAATTGTCCTCTAATTGTCCTATAACTGTCCTCCAACAAGTCCTTTAGTCCTCAATTGTCCTTGCATTAGTCCTTTGAGTAAGTCCTCTAACTAGTCCTTTGAAAAAAGTCCTCAACCAACCATATACATCATAACTACATACCTTCTACACCTCCCACCTCTCTCATACTCATCAGTGGAGTTCCTCAGATATTACCTATAAGCACTATTAAGACTTTGAAGAAGAGATCAGCCACACCTTTTCTTTATTTTTATTAGTGTTACTCTCACCCCCAGCATTAGTTCAGGAAGGCAGCTTCATCAGCACCTTTAGTAGAATTCTTACCAGTTTATACTATCTCCCTTCCAAGCTATATCTCACCCAATAGTAGTTCCACACCGGAAGGCAGCTTTGATTCACAGAATGAATGCATAACTAGCATTCAAACTTGGGCACAGGATCATGGTTTTGCCATTGCAAAGCACAGCTCCTATAAGGTTCAAGAGCAAGATCAGACTGTCTTATGTTGTGACAAGTCCAGCCAATGGACCAAAACAAGGAAGCCACCAGCAACAACAAATCAATCAAATCTCTAGGCTGCTGCAACCAAATCTCCAACCACTCACACTTCTCAACAATTGTGGAAAAATCAAAAATTTCTATTTTACATACTCAACCCTTCAGATATAACCAATTACTGTATATTCAAAGAGGCTTTCCTCCCCCCTCATTTGTATTCCCCATTCTAGTAGACACATAGTTTAGTTGATCATTCCTCAGTTCATTACTCATAAGTCACAGAACACCAACAAAACTGTAAATTTACAATTACCAACACAATTAAAGCCCTTTATTACTTTGGTAATAAAAACTCAACTACAATTTATCTTTGGTAGAAGCATCTGCTCCCAGCCCCCTTTGTTGTAGAATCTGCTCCCACACTTCTTTATTCATACATACATATTAGTTGTTGATCAAGCAACTTCATGTTGAACCTACCTACCCCTATCACCACATTCACTTGCCAAGCTTACCTTGGTGGGTCTTGTTTCTGATACAGTCAAACCCTCAAAACCGCATACTCATGGAACTGCATAACCCCCCATACCACATAGGGATTTTGTTCCACTGTAGTTGGTGCAGGCCAAAATTGTGGTTTTTTGGGTTATACCACATAACAGCATACCACATACCCATTTTGGCCAGGAACCAGGGAACATTTTTCTGTAACCACGCAAACATGCATTCTGGAAAGGCACCTTTGTGCTTTATTCTGTTTTATTATTTATTATTTTTTGTTTCTATTTGAAATTTTACTGAAAGTGTGTCAGATTTAAACTACTAAAGACAGCCTTAAATATTTTGTCAGCAGTTGAGTTCTGGCAAGGCAGTTCATTAGATATTGCAAATAAAAATAAGAATTAAGCAAATATGTACCAAGGTCCAACCAAGCCTTTCCAAAATAGTGGTGCATCACCTAAACCATCTCATGAGACCCATCTTGTATAGTCCATGAGGGTGGTAGTACCCGGGTCCCCCCAAAAAAAATCACAAAAGCCTAAAAACTGTACCCGTACATGATACCTGTAAGTGCACTCTTGCCATCTTTACTCCCGGTACATTTGCAAAAAGATAAAAAAAAATGGTAAATACCCCTGAAACCACATAATAACTATGCAGTTCCAGGGGCTTTCTGACCACATAGATATGTAGTTATAGGGACAACCTGTCCTACCGCATAGCCCTCCAAACTGCATACCCAATGCATTCCCTGGAGGGGTATGTGGTTTCAAGGGCTTGACTGTAGTATAGAAGGGCAGAGTTTGAAACTCCACCATACCCTTCTCCATTCAGCAAAAAGCTTTGTTTTATAAGCACTTTTGAGTCTTACAGTGCTACAAAAAAAGGGTGAAGGATCAACAGGAGGCAACTAGTGCCACAAAAGAAAAGGTGAAGGCAAGGGTGCAAACAAAGAACGCAAACAAGACTCAGAAGACAGACAGCCCAATTTAATCAATGGCAACACACAACCCAATCACCAAAAAGTGGGATTTTGAAGTCAGAGAACCGGATCACAACCACAGGCCATCTGATCACCCATCTGCACATCTCATATATCAAAGTTTTACTGAAGTGCAGAAGGCAGAGGCCATGAGATGGGCTGATGCCTTTGAAATTCAAGGAAAGGATGATGAATGACTTGTTGGCTCCTCTCTACATGAATTTACACGTGTTTCATAATCTGAACTACACAGAAAGACAAAAAAACCAAAGAGGATAGTTTCCAATGGCCTAAATGGTCGACTCCCTGAAGAACAAGGGCTTCTATTACAAGATAAATTCAACTTTAGATGAAGAGACCAGTGTGGTACCCAAAAAAGGGGTTCACCTGTTATAAAAATTCAAAAATTCTAGTTTACTCATACACTCTTTAATAAATCATTAGATATGACTCCAGATATTGAATCTACGGACAATTTAACCCTAGGTCACCCCTGAAGATGTTGCTGTAACTCCGCTGGATTAGAAGACACACCTCTACATACACCTATCACAAGACAAACACACCTTTCACCTACACATTCAAGACTCAACAGGAATATTACTAGTCACCATGAAGATAGAACTGCATGCACACAGCCACTGCAACACAGTACCCCTCATTTCTCTGATCTTCTGACAACATCTTCTCTGTACATAGCAACCATGCACTGCTTCCCCATGACAACAGCACTGCCCCCTTTTAGCCTGACTAGCAGAAAAACCTCATGTACATGTACACATCAGCTGAATTCCCTCATTTCATACTCCCCTGGGGCCAAAAGACCTCACATTTGTATATATAAGGAGGCTCCCCCCCCCACCTCATTTGTACTCCTCAGTTCACTAATTGCCACTTCACTACATACAAGTTCATTACTCATAGAAGTTACAGAGCCACCCCAACAACACTCACCACACAACAAACTCACACCCACACCCACACTTACAAAATCCCATACAAACCCATTACACTAGTAATAAAAATTTAGTCTTTAATTTCAACCTTTGGTAGAAGTATCTGCTCCCACAACCACTTGGTTGTAGCATCTGCTCCCACACTTTTTTGCCTTACACATACCTGTTACTTGCAAATTTATCTTGAACCTACCTAAGGGTCAAGAAGAATTAATTCCAGACTAACGAGTTAGCTGTTTTATAGCAGAATGCACATTATCCTAGACTCATAAAGTGTTAATAAGTGTTGTAGCCTTGGATGAGGGTATAAAAAAATTATATTGGATGAAAAATAGTATTGGATACAGGTATAGATTTCATTGATGAATGATGTTTTCTTCAGAGACCAGAAAATAACTTATTTTTATATTCAGAATCAGGGGCATGATTTGAAGTCAGAAACACAAGAGCTGATCATCAGGGGAAACAGCCAAGCCAAGTCTTGCATGCAGGTGCCATCAGCTGATGAACTCCTTCCTGTATCCAGAATTTCAAATTTGAAACATGACAAGATGGATTATTACTCAGCCATTACATTCAATGAAAGTAGCTAATCATGAGTCAAGTATTCTGTGTTGAGCTAGTTCTCTAGCCTCTTCTATTGATGCTACACACCTGTTACACAGATGTCACATATACAGTACTATACCTGGGGAACTGCTGGTGACTGAATGGATTCCTCATCCATTCTGTTCACCATCATCTCACTCCCCAGGTAAATTTCTTTTCCTTTTTCCTCTTATGTTGTTTCATTTCTCTATCATGATGTTTCTCAGTCTCTTCACTAATATCATCCATTCTGTTCACCATCATCTCACTCCCCAGGTAAATTTCTTTTCCTTTTTCCTCTTATGTTGTTTCATTTCTCTATCATGATGTTTCTCAGTCTCTTCACTAATATCATCCATTCTGTTCACCATCATCTCACTCCCCAGGTAAATTTCTTTTCCTTTTTCCTCTTATGTTGTTTCATTTCTCTATCATGATGTTTCTCAGTCTCTTCACTAATATCATCCATTCTGTTCACCATCATCTCACTCCCCAGGTAAATTTCTTTTCCTTTTTCCTCTTATGTTGTTTCATTTCTCTATCATGATGTTTCTCAGTCTCTTCACTAATATCATCCATTCTGTTCACCATCATCTCACTCCCCAGGTAAATTTCTTTTCCTTTTTCCTCTTATGTTGTTTCATTTCTCTATCATGATGTTTCTCAGTCTCTTCACTAATATCATCCATTCTGTTCACCATCATCTCACTCCCCAGGTAAATTTCTTTTCCTTTTTCCTCTTATGTTGTTTCATTTCTCTATCATGATGTTTCTCAGTCTCTTCACTAATATCATCCATTCTGTTCACCATCATCTCACTCCCCAGACCCCTTGTCTCGTTCATCATTCTGGACTTGTAGCTGATCTTCAGAGTACCACCAAGTAATAGCGAGCCCTTAGGTAGAGGGCAGAGCTAGAAAAACTCCTCACGGTATGCACCAGATTGACTGAATGCAAATGTTGGGTATGATGAAATATGCACCAGGAAAAATTTCACCTGGTATGTTGTCAGGCAAAGTAAAAGAGGAGAAAGGGGCCTGTGTACTTTTGCATGTCACCTGACGTGTAGTCAGGTGAATTTTTTTCCCGGTGATACCCAAGCCTCTGCATATGGAATGTGATTGATTGGGATCCCTAGTCTCACAAGCCAGTGTCAGCCAGCACTCAAGCGTAAAGAATGAATATCTGCCCTATCCAATCAACTCAGGGCATCTCAGCCCTTTCTTTTTTAATTGTTGTTACTGAACTCAACAAAGATTATTACCTATTTTCCCTTATGAAATTTGTCTAGTTGGAGTGTGAATAATTTGATCTTGAAACCATAGATAGATTCCTAAGCCCCTTCAAAGAAGATTGAGGGGGCATGCACAGAACCCTCTGCAGTATTTTAAGCATAAGAAAAATGGAATCTGGAAGTGGCTGAGATTAAATGTTATGAAACCGTTTCAGAAAAGGATCAAAATTGGCAAGTTGAAATAAGGGTTTCACTTCAATCAACAATTTTGATCCTGCAAGTTTCATTTGGATTCTGATCATGCATAAGCTGAAACCAGATCAACAAGACTGAACCAGCTGGGTGAGGATTTACAGATTGAAAAAGTGCAGAGTCTTGTTGATTTGATTCAGCGTGCACATCAGGCTACCAAAAATAAGCAGGGTGAGAATATTGTCCTTTTTGAATGGCATCCTTCTCTGAAATTGAATTAATCTGATTACAAATCAAGCTTGTGGACCAGCTGAAATTGTAGAGTTGAAGTCAGATTGAACTTAGGCTTGATGAAGAGAGTTTGAGATATGGTAAACCAATTGCCAACCAATTCTGAATTTCTTTCCTTGGAAACATTCACAAACTTTACTAATACCCCTCAAGATAGCCTCCCAGAAGATGAAGTAAACTTAGACCTTGCTAGAAAGCTTGGGGTAAGCTCTGGATGAGCTGAATTGAAATAATAAACATTCAGCATCCAGATATATATTTTGAGGATAGGCTAGTGTTGGGATGTAGGTAGTTGTACCTAGCTTTTTGCACTATGACAGCCTACCAAAAAAAGTAGTGCTCCTAAATGTTCATTCTGAGGGCCTGTTAATCCAATTTCCAGACATGTTAAACTTATTGATACAAGAACCTCCAATTACCTGAATTCCCCCAAAATCTAGGATTTCCAGTCATGCAATGATACAGCTGAATCTTAATTAGAGTTTGTTTAATGTATGGTGGTTATAAAAAGGAAAAATTGTTTCTCACCACCAATCCATCAAGTTTTCAGTTTAAGGTAAATTGTCTGGAAACCTGCTTTGATCTAAATCCAGATCTGGAAGGATTTTTTTTTTTGCAATTATTTGTCACCCTGAAAAACATGGGATTATGTGTAGGGACCACATCTGAATCCCACTGGAGAGTTGATCTTTCTGATTACAAGGCTCAAGACCTTTCCCTTTGATTATTATTGTTAATGCTTCTTGGTCCACTTGGAAGATAAGTTTCTCCATGAATCTATTGAGTGACTATGTTGATGCACAAGAGCTAAAGTAAAGTTGGAAAACATTTGAATATTCTTTTGTTACATATCCTATCTTATCAAAGCCCCTCAAACTCAGGGGGGGGGGGACCCACTTCCAAAGGACTCTCCGCAGGAGAGGTTTAGGTGCAATGCCTCCCCTGCTTGTGGGAGCAAAAGGATTTTTAGGCCAAAAATCACAAAAAACCAAAACCAAAGAGAAAGTAGGCTCATGAAGAAAAAGTGAACAGACATAACTGTTCATCTTTTCTTTGCACATCTTTTGACCTTTTTGGCTACATTTTATTCCAAGAGGGATTTTTGAGTTCTTGGGGAAAAAAAAAGAAAAACTTGATTGCACTTTGCATGATCCCCCTCTCTATCTTCATGTTTTCAGATGGATTTGCCAGAGAGGTGGAGGATCTCCCTTCTGTTTAGCTCAAGCCAGGCAAAGGCGGAAACCTTGAAAACCAAACAATCCACATGCAATCTGGCCTTGTGGAGACATGGTGGATTTTTTTTTTCTTCTTACAATTTTGAGTTTTTAGGCCCAGTTTGGCCACACCATAATTTGAGGTTTGTGTGGCCCCTGTGGCACAAAATTGAACCCCAAAAGGTGGTTGTAATACACATTTTGGTGAGGTCTGATCTGCCCCAGGGGCAAACCACCTATAACAAATGATGAATTATGGGACAGCCAAACGGGACCTTATACATTCTTTAAAGATCATTTAAAAATATTTGGTGATAGTTGTGAGGATTCATGTTACGGATAGGTGTCTCACTATTAGCATATTAGTTTAGAATATGCTTGTAATCTTTTTTTGATTCTCCAAAAGTCTCCTCCCTGGGATGCTGATGGGGTTTCCTCTTTTCCTCACTCTCATTATTTTTCCCATTGACATCCCAGGTAAGCTACGACCACACTTCACTTACACTACATTATGTTTTCTTTTCTTTTGTTTTCTTTGAGTTTCAGTTTCTTTCTTTTCTTTTGATCACTGAAATATTACTCTCATTATTTTTCCCATCAACATCCCGATGGAGCAATTGGAATTTTGAGTAGGGCAAAATGAAGAGAAGATGCTTGAGATTCAGCAGGATTTGGGGATGGCTGAGGGAGGAGCTGTTAAAGAATTAGAAACTTCTCCAGCAAGTGCACTTTCTGCTCCCGCTTAATTTTTGACTTTCCCCGCAAGTCCCTCCCTGTAGGCAGGGACTTGTGATAAGTTAGTTACATATCTGATACAATCATTGCCCCAGAAGAGGATGAAATTTTTCGGGGGAGTGATCTACAAGCATGAACATGATTCCAAATGTATGAGTTGAAATACGGAGTCTATATAAAGTAATGACATATCTGGCTTGTGCAAAGCTTGTGTAGCACGGCAGTGAGAATATGGATCGGCATTCCTTCCGATTATGTACCCACCTCGACGGAGCCGGTGATTACGAAGTTATGTGGGTGCAGAAGACAACCGGGCCGGCAACGGGTGGTTGATGATCAAGCTGTCTTTTGATTGGCGAGTCCTGCCGGTTAAGGAAAAGGAAATATTAAGGCATCAGTTAGATCCTTGCAGGGGAGACGGCCATGCTATTCGAGTGAGTAGGTAGTAATTTGAGAGGAGTGGCTCGGTCCGAGAGTGGGCAGTTTGGGTTTGGCTGGCCCTCGGACTGAAAAAGGCCTCATGCCCCTGGCTCAGGCTGTTCCCCCCATCGCCACACAGCACTCGATCGTCTGGCAACCACCAACCCAGCGCATACATAGACCTTCTACTCCGGGCATACCCAGCCAGACAGCCAGAGAGCCATGAACAACTTCTTGAACACCCCAAACGCAATCGCTGGGCCTTCCCACCAACGGGCCTCCACCAGCATCGGCTTCTCCTCACCAGCCCCACTCAACCACTCCCCAAAGACTCGCCACCGCCAAAACTCAATGCTCGAATCAACTCACCCCTCCTGCTCGGCACTCGAACGCTCTCCCAATAATAATAACAATAATAATAATATCCTCGATGACCCCTTCAACCCCTCCCGTTTCTCCATCAAACCCGCCCGTTCTCGTCCGGCGAACAGGAGCCCTTCCAGTCCAAGCAAAAAGAGACATTACGGTGACCGGTAAGATTTAACAAAAAAAAAGAACGAAACCCCACCTCACACAAAAAAAAAAAAAAAAAATTAAAACTGACATTCCCCACTGTTAGTTTTATCCCCACTCGAGGCGATGGATTGGACCTCTCTACTACATTCCAATTGATGCCCGATGGACCTTCAACACCAACCAGGGGTAGCGGATCGAGGAAAACGGTGGTCGCAGCGGTCACAGATTTAGAGAAAGGTAAAGAGGGTGAACCTACAGACTGTGGGAAATTGAATCCCTCAAGATATACTAACAAGCCAACGTTTTCGTAGATGAAGCTCGTCGGACGTTCACGAATCTACTCAAGGCAGAAACGTTCGGTAGCGAGCCTTCGGATATGCCCAATTTCATCAACCATCATTCACCCTCCCATTCTCGACATGCCTCAACGGTACCAAACTCGTCCCCAGGCACGCCCCGAAAGACCAGCAGTAACATGACACCGAAATTGTTTAACTACTCATCCCCGTCCCGAAAGGAGAGTACGAACCTAGATTCACCTAGTCACCAACGATATAGCACGACTCCCATCAAGCAAGAAAGTCAGAGGTTGCTCCTGTCGCCCCGTAAACCCACGAGGTCGTTGAGTAAGGTGCCCTTCAAGGTGCTCGATGCTCCCGACTTGGCAGACGATTACTATCTGAACTTGGTCGATTGGAGTTCCACCAACGTCCTAGCAGTCGGTCTCGGTTCCCAAGTTTATCTATGGTCAGCCGCCACGAGTGCGGTGACCCGACTAGTGGACGTAGCCCCCCCAGGCTCCGCCGACCATACTACCTCGCTCTCATGGATCGGAAGGGGTAACATCCTCGCCATCGGAACCGACTCGGGAAAAGTACATATCTGGGATACCCAAGTTGGCAAACGAGTTCGGACGATGGAAGGTCACGAGAGTCGGATCGGGTGCATGGATTGGAACGATTACATCCTTTCGACCGGCTCCCGAGACCGCTCGATTGTCCATCGAGATGTCCGAGCAGCCGACCATTGGATCTCCCGACTAAACGTCCATAAGCAAGAGGTCTGTGGCCTCAAATGGAACGCTTCTACTAACCAATTAGCCTCCGGTGGAAACGATAATCGTCTGCTCATCTGGGAAAGTAAAGCGTCCAATTCCATGCCCCTTTTCAGGTTCAACGAACATACCGCGGCTATCAAAGCCCTGAGCTGGAGCCCTCACCAAAACGGCCTGCTCGCTTCCGGCGGTGGATCGGCCGATAAAAGGATCAGGTTTTGGAACACTATTAATGGCAATCTATTGAACGAAA
Organism: Puccinia brachypodii; assembly: GCA_019395275.1. NCBI lineage: Eukaryota > Fungi > Basidiomycota > Pucciniomycetes > Pucciniales > Pucciniaceae > Puccinia > Puccinia brachypodii. Next base: position 12,892 of record LUKR01001107.1, read on the forward strand.
TCGATACTGGCTCTCAAGTAAGCTCTTATCCCCTCTTCTCTTTCTCCCGCTAGACTCAAATACCAAACAAAAACATCTATTCATATCCACTTACCCCCCCTTTTTTGGCTTAGGTTTGTTCATTGAAATGGTCTAAAAACTCAAACGAATTGGTTTCTACTCATGGTTTCTCCCCCGGCCCGATACAAAATCAAGTATGTTTATGGAAGTATCCTAGTATGCAACAGATAGCCACGTTAAGTGGACACACCTATCGAGGTACGTCACATTTAGAAAACCATCAGAAACCACAGACGAACTGACGACTAACGACTCAAAATACCCATAACAGTATTATATTTAGCGATGTCACCAGATGGAGAGACGATAGTGACCGGAGCAGGAGACGAAACGCTCCGTTTTTGGCGCGCGTTCCCTAAGAAAAAATCTGGAGGAAACGGCGGTACGGGGGGCACCTCATCGTCCTCCTCATCGACAACATTAGCAGGTGGAGGGGGAATAGGCGTCAGTCTTACCGGATCGCCTATCCTTTCTTCTAACGGACTAGGGCCCTCCGCTTTACCTGGCGGAAACGGTACCGGGAACGGTAGTATGTTGAACCTTTTTGCGCAGATGCGGTGATCTCTTTACTCGTTTATATATATGTACTCTTTCCCTCTATTCATCTCTCAAAAGAAACAATATAATTCAAAGCTGTGGGTTTTCTCTCTCTCTCTGTCTCTTGTGACTCTCTGATCATGTATCTCTTACACACACATATATACATCCATCCATCAAATGTCTTGAAAGTTTTCATCTCTTCCTCCTACTTGTTCTTGCTTGTTTGTTCTTGCTTCTTCTTGCTTCTTATTGATCTTTTCTTGGCCTTTTCTTATTTCTTATTTGTTTTGTTATTGGTTATCGGTTGTTGTTATTATTGATATTTTTTGTTTTTGTTTGTTGTTTGTTGTTGCTGTTTTTTTCTTGCCCTTCTTTCTTTCCTTGTTCAATTTTACTCTTTCTCCGTCTCTATCTCACTCTATATATATCTTGACACACATATCTATTGTTCTTTAATTTATCATTCTATTCACTCATCTTGTCCCTTTTTTTCTTCTCATAAACGCATTTCTTATCTCTCTATATCTTCCCAACAATACATACATCACATCATATCATATATATATATATATATATGTATAGATAGATAGATAGATTTTGTTTCATATCATATACATATATATGTCTTCTGAATATATATTTATATCATCAATCACATATATTTAGGGTTCTCAAAGTCAAATTCAGGCTGACATACCTGCTATACAGTGGGTAGACAGGTAAAATGGCATGTTATTTTGGATTCCAGCACCTCAGCCCAAATGCCAAAAGTCACAAGACTTGTTTCCAAGTGGTACAAAATAGGTTCCAAAGAATGATTTAGGGTGCTTCAAGTTGGTTTGCATAAGTGCATAAGCACATAAACTGATCTGTGCATAAACTCTATTTGCAGGCAAAATCAAATTTGATGCAAATAGAGTTTATGCCCACATCAGTTTATGCGCTTATGCAAACCAACTTTGAACAACCTAATTATGAAGAAATATAAAAAAAAAAGATTGAAAGTTGGAAAAGTTGGAAAAATTAAAAAGTAAAGGGCCTTGATAAAAAAACCT
>LUKR01001109.1:0-13087 GCA_019395275.1 Puccinia brachypodii
AATATTTTCTCTTGAGAGGAAATCAACAATGATCTCAGCCCAGCTAATTATGCTAGCAGTGGAGATGACCAACCATTTGTGATTTCAAGACAAATTTAAACTGGTCTTCTTTTTTGCTGTCTTCTTTCTGTAGATCCAAAACTGTGGTATTGTTTGCTATAATAAATGATAATTTATCACTTTCCCTTTGTTTAATTGTGCTGTGAGGAGGTATATCCAATGAACAGGCTTCAGCAAGACAGATAGAATCAAAACATCTAGCAGAAAAAACCTTGTGTCACCCGGTTCTCAACAACATGCAGGAACAAAAGCATCCCCAGAGAGATGAAGGGAATAGCAGTGTAGAAATGAGCACCAAGGCTGAAAACTTATCATATGTGTCATCTGAACTTGAGCAGAGCAACATGGCCTAATGAAGTAGTTGATGCAGATGATTTGAACAAGAAAAGAAGGGCCCAGCAAGTTTGACTTGGTCTTTTGGCAAACCATAGCTACTGCTACTCTTTCAGGCTCATTCACATCCTGTAAATCATTTGAAAGACTATGAAACTCCCAGGCTAGTCAAAAGTTAGCCCTTGAAAAAGTTTTCACCTTTCAACACGGATCCCATTGCTTTTACTTCTTTACTAAACTAGTCTTTAGTGTGTTTCTTTTTCCACTCATAGTGGGGTTCATGTTTGAATTTTATGGACCTTCTGATGAGATTCTCTTAGTTTGCATGCTTCATTTGCTTTTTTTCATTCCCATGTCACAATCTGTGACATGTCTTTGTTTTCATTTTCCACTCCATACCTGGGAAAAGCAGTGATGGAAGGATTCCCTTTTTCTCCATACTTCCATCACTTCATCACTGCTTGCTCCATGTTTGTATTTTCTTGCTTTTTCTCTCTTGCTTTGATCTCTTACTTTCCTTTTACCTTTGATTCTTTCTTTCACTCTTCCATTACTGAAATACCATCCTTCCATCACTTCATAACTGCTTTCTCCAGCTCAATAACTTCAAATCCAATTTTAACCACTTGATCAACAAACTTTTGAAAAAGTGACCATTGTGTGTTTCCAAAGAATCTGTAAAACTTCTCCAACTTTCTAAAATGTTAAAATTTATTAAATTTCAATTGTGAACCCAACCAATGTTTTTTCCCCTTTCTCTTAGTGTAGTTCAGCTTGCACTTAACTACTAAACTAGGTATGTGTTTTAAACTACCTTACACTGTCAAATTTTGGTACCCTAAGCTCTTTGCCACTATACAAGAAAAACTTATTTCAATATAAGAAAACAACCACATTGATGGAATAATATCATACATCAACATTCCAGATCACATGTCAATGGGTTAAAATGAATAAATGAACTAAATTTGTCTGAATAAACATATATTGATTGGCCACCTAAAGAGAATTTCTGGTGTGATCTTAATTGAGAAATTGAATTTCACAATGATGAATGTCAAATATACTAAATCAACAAAATTATGCACTATAATAAAACTAAATACCCATTACACATACAGGAAGCACCCACTTCATTAACACCAAAAATACACCAGGCTAACCCTTAAACCCACTAAACTATCACTGAGGGGCCCACTATACTTTATATTAGTGTAACAAAATTTGAAAATTACTGTGCTAATCAATAACCAACCATAGAAATCTTGAGTGCTGGTGTCCATTCCTCCAGCTGAACTAACACTACACTAACAGGCTTTTTTCTTCTTTGATTTTTCATTTGGTGCTAGTGCATGAAATCTGCCACTCATGGGTAGTTCTCATTAGTTTAGTACAAAAACTCCAAAATACAAAGCACTAAGCACTAAAATTAGGTTGGGTGGCCCACTGCTGTTCTTAGTTTTTTTTTTATGACCGGAATCCTTGTTCTTACAAATATCATCATCTGGGGCAATTTGGATCTAGTTGATCAGTTGTGATGGAATCAGTGAAGGAGATTTTAATATAATGGAAAGGCTTGAGGAAATTCCAATACAACAGAAAAGGCTTGGTCTGTTTATACTCATAGGTTCTAAATTTAGTTGATAGATAGAACCTTTTTCTAAAAAAGGTTAAAATCAATTGGCTGTTTTTAAAAAGGTGCAAAACTATTTGCTTTCAACAGATCATGTTTAATATCTCTATTAGTTTAATGTTGCAGGTGGTTGGGCACGCGGGTGTTGAGCTGGTCACCCAATGTTGGGATGCACTTGCTGTGTAAAACACTTCAACTTTTCTTCCCTCTCTCATCAGAACTTCAAAAAAAGAGACACTGGACACCTGTGTTTGACCCGGATTGTACAAGCAGTTGATCTTTTCTTTCTCTTCTCATCATGCAAGACCACACCAGTATTTATGGTGGTATTGGGATTCAAATTTGGCCAAATCCACCGGGTTATGGTACTGGGCCTCCAAGTTGGCCAATTTACCGCCAGACTGGCCACCAGAATGTCCTGGAGCCTCCAGGATAGCCATTATTGATCAGCCTGACCTGCCATACTGGCCATCCATGGCACCCAACCAACACCAGCACATCTGAGCCGCCATACTGTACATACCACCACACCAGGACTGTTCAATGTGCTTGACCATACAGCCTGCTCTGGCCCCACAAGCTTCTTCCTGACACATTGAAATATGAGAATGAATTCTAAAAGAAGTGAAAGTGAAAGGGGATGGTTTTCTATGTGAGACTGAGTCTATGATGACTGAAATAAGACTAAATGATATAAGAGAACCCGTGTTTTAAATTAGATGAGTGCCCTTGAGGATCTTGACCTGTCATTGGTTTGAGTTGGTGCACTGCCAGCATGATTGACTTGAATTATATTTGATTGGTTAATATCAAACCAGTTTAAATTGGTTGGGTGCATCACAGTTTAACTGGGATGATCTCAGCCCAGAAAAAGATGCTGGCAGTGGTGACAGTGCTGGGTTCTGAGGTCTGAGGTGTATCCTGTGATATCCAGCTGTTGTGTGTGTGGTATTTTTGATTGGCTTACCAAATCCACCCCCCAATTAGATGATGTCCTCATCATCAGAGAAAAAGAACCAAGCCAATCAAACCTTTTAAAAGAGAAAAAACTACTTCTATGTTCTATGTGGGTACTCATATCTAATTAAATATATAGGTCTAATGTATTTGTGTGGCTTTTGGTTTATAGCACTTATTAAGTTGTGTATTTGTTCACCCTCAAATTTATAGATTCTAAGCCAAAAATTCCATATTTAAAAATTTATCTAAAGATTAGTTCTAGAGGTTGTGAAAAAAAAAATGAGAATTATTTAGGGAACCCAAATTTTTGAAGGATTATCAGAATGTTGGTGTCAAAAATTCAGGAACCTTTTTTTTCAATTGAGAGATAAAACATTGTGTATGATGAGAATTTTCAAACCAAATCAATATTCCAAATCAGTGATTACAAGAAGGAATTAGTTTCATAAAATTGCCTATGTCAACTTGAGTCTGAATTCCAGTCAATAAGCGGAATTGTTCCTTGGTTTTGGTAGCAGAACTTTCAATACCCAAAAAAATAATAATCAAAAAAAAAGGAACCTAATTTACAAGAAGAAAAGTGAGATGGATATAGTGAGATAAATTACAAGTTGAAAAAGATAGTAAAACCAATGTCATTTTTTTTACTTGTGATAAATAATTTGGTGCATGAGAAAAAAAACATGTCTTTTTAAAAATAAAAATAAAATAAAATTTGTACAGAAGAAAGTTAATTGAGGTGAGAACTCTCAACTTTGATAGTAGCTGTAATTTGTGGGATAATTCTCATCTGGATAAACGGAAGCTTTCTTATTTGAAAAAGGTTTGGAGTTACTTGGGATTGGGAAAGTAGAGGGATCAATATACTTGGCTTGATCATGCGTCATTGAAGGAATAGCCCCACTCTTCCCGATCCCCATACCAGTGACAAGTCGGGCGGGCACCAGTTTTCGAGCAGCTTTAGAAATCCGGTTGTATCTTTTGGGACTTGGTGTCTTCTTGACAACCAAATGCTCGTGTTGACGCATGGTATAGTCTGTGGGGTAAGTTGGTGGTGGCGCGCGTGCTTTCGAGGGCTTGGCCTCATAGCTTATCGGGATGTGCGAAATCTCGTCACCGGCATTGAAAAGTGTTGCCCTAGAAAGTGTCAAGAAAAGACAAAGGGTCTTGTCAGTTGGTGCCATAATCAGGTCATTAAATTTGACTGCTAAGCACTAACTTTGATTCATTCCTAGGGAGGCCGTATGGATTACTGCTTGGCTTGTATGTATCTTGAGAAAAATCGCCCTTTTCCTTCCTTGGTACGTAATTTCGAGGGTCCTCGGATAATGTCGCTACGCTGCTAGTGCTTGGATAACGGGCGACTTCAGGCTCGGGTCCTGGTCCGAAGCTGATGATACTTTGAGTTTTCTTTTTGACTTTGATTGTTTTCTTGTCAATTGGCCAATTCAAGACTCGGTTGCAAGAGGAAAGAGATGCCGGACGGCTTCCAACTTGGTGGATGGTCACGTCGTCGTTCGAGTCCGATTGTGAAGCTTCAAGTCTTCTCTCCTTCCGTTTAACTTTAAAACAGTAGAAGAAAATCCCACCCAATATTAAAACCACGGCGGCTGTCACTACAACAATTGCTTCGATGAGGTTGGGTGGTATAGTATTGTGCACTAGAGAGGCCGAAGCCATATTTGATGGTTTGTAACTGGTGGGTTCGGGTGCTGCAGATAATTGTTCGGGCGCGGTGACTGAAGAATTCTTGGGAGACTGGTTCCCAGTCAGAACCATGGTGTTGTTGTTCGCATGTGGCGAGGTGGGGGGCGGGGTAGAGGCCGCATGAGCAGCTGGTGCATTGGTCGTTGAAGGTGTCGAAGCTGCCGGGGATGGGGAAGCTGGCGGAGATGGTGAAGGCGGAGGAGTTGACGGAGCTGTAGGTGTCGGAGGTCGGGGAGTTGGGTTCGGTGCAGGTTCAGCCTCATTGTTGTCATTTGCAGGTTGTGAGTTTGAAGGGGTCGCAGGTGCTGTAGGTGGATTACTGCTAGCTAGGTCGGTTGGGGGTTTGCTGGGCGTGAAGAAAGATGTTGAAGGGAGCCCGCCGGTGAGTTGGGAAACAGGTTGTGGGACGGCTCTTACTGCTAGCCTTGAACGGCGCTGTCTTGAGGCGTGTTGTGCCATTTAGGGCGTCGGCAGCCTTCTGCGGTTTAAGGGTGTCGTGAACAAAAAGAGTAATTAGGTAAGGTAAAATGCCCCAGGGTTCCGGTGGCAATAGGTGAGGTGATTACAGGAATGAATGCGAAAGCGATTAAAGGTGACCGCTCCAGGCGGCAATTAGAAGCATAGCATGTTGACGCGCAGACGTGTCAGCCAATGAATGGGCGATATGAATGAGGGGATCTACCGGGATAAGTCAGAAGGACTTCAGTGATGAGATGGATTATAACTCAGCGTCTCGTGGAAAGTTGAGAGATGGAAGGCGAAATTCTGGCGGAGAGGGGAACATGTCTCAGGGAGGAGTGATAGTCATGTAACTGCTTTTGCTTCACTCTCAATCCTCAATACGCCGAACTAGCCCAGCCCAACCCCATTCGCCAGCTATCAACGTAGTTCTCCGAGGGGATGACTCCAGCCAGTTCAACAAGAGCTGAAGCAACGTGGCATTTGTCGCGCTTAGCCTAATGATGTCGGAGCCATCGCAACGTGAATCTCCCAGGTCTTTATCGGGTCCAATTGTTGGGCAGATAGCGTCGCCGCCGCATTATCCGGGTTAAGGGTGATGGATTTGGACCACTCCGACCAGTACGCGAGGGGAGCAAAAATCACATTGACCATGGCAAGACAAGGAAGGGTGTGTGGGGTATGGGACTTGGCTGTTTACAATCTTTTGCCTACATTATCCCCATCGAGTATCTTTCGCTGTTGCTCTTACTGGCGGGGCCTACAACTTGCTGAATTGACTTATGGCGCCTGCAAACCCTGGGCGCTTCCTGCCGGCCGGCGGCGGGAAGCGACGTGACCTCTCGTCAGGGACGGACAGACCCTGTGCCGCCTTTTGGCCGTGGGGCTCGGGGCTGTTCCCGCGTAAAACATTTCAATACCCCAACACCGAGTTCATTATCATCTTATAACTTTGAACTCTGTGGGCTCGCGTGCAAGGCCAAACACCCTCACCGGAATCGCTCCTGGATAAATAAATATCCACTATTCTTTCTAGACCAGACCATAGGTGTTTATCCACATAGTGTGATGAATATAGAGTTCCCAAGAGGACCCACTCCATCAATGAAGATGCAGCATCACTCGTAATTGTTCCTTGGCAAGATTATAAATTGCTCAGCTATGCTTTATTTCACCTCGGAATCGTTCTCTTGGAAATAGAGAGCCAAGTCCAATACAAGGCGGACTCAAGGTAGTAGGCCTACGTATGCAATACACTAATGAGAAATCCACACTCAACTGCTGATCAATTTCATGATCGTGTAAACCTTCCCTCTTAGTTGATCTGTATTTCTTTTATTCTTTTGTTCATGTGTGCATATAGGTGGAAAGAAGATAAGGGGAATAACTTGCAGATTGTCAAGGGCACCAACATCATGAGATTGCAAAATGACAGTATAAAGAGAAGAAAAAAAGAGTAGACCAGACAACAAAAAAGTGATCATCGCCCCCAAGTAAACCTTCTAATTTTTGCTCAAGTTTTTTTGTAGACTGATCAAGAGAGGAGTGGTGAAGTTTTGGGGGCTTAAAATCCTCTGGTATGAGTGAAGAATGGATTAGCGGAATGTGCGTGTGCATGCGCATGTGCATGCGATCGATAATGGGAACTAGTATCATGGGCTCTATAACTAGTTCTACTTCCCGCGCCTCCAAATCTTTTCAAGAAAGATTCATGCACACATAAGATGTGAATTTTTAAGCAAAATCAGTTCTCGGATAGGAAGACAATGGAGTACAAGAGGTATCGATCACTTACAGCCCATCAAATCCAAATGCCATTTGATCGCCTTCATCGTCGTGTTCGAACCCAGAATAGAAATCCGACATTCCTCCCGTAGGATTATCTGGATCAACTGTAACATAATACGAAGAAAAAAATCAGCTCGTTCCTAAATGTTAATATTATCACCCCTTTGATTTTTGGATCTATGTGTTTTTTTGTTGGTAAATGAATTGAATTTACTCAAGTCAAACTTTCTTCTCGACTGTGAATCTTGTAGAACCGTGTATGACTCGTTAACTTCCTAGAGAAAAAAAAGAAGAAGAAAAAAAAAGGGTCAGGGTTGGATTGGACTATCAGATCGAAAAAAAGTCGATCAAATGATGTACTTTAAATTTTTCTTCATTTCCACCTTTGTCAGGATGATGAATCAGAGACTGTCTACGGAACGCTTTCTTGATTTCGTCATCTGATGCGTTACGTGAAACTCCAAGGACCTGAATGATAAAGAAATCCATCTGTGAATACTGATGAAAAAGATGATTCATCTACGACATATTCCCGCAGAGTGTCGCGTGTCGCGATATCGCATGTATGAAAATCACATACCTTGTCTGCATCCGAAAGAAAAAGTAGAAAATTCAAATTGTTCAGTAGGCCGTTGTCTTGTTTGTCAGATTGAATACGCGCAAAAGAAATACGAAATGAAGATGAATCCAGGGGACTAACAATGATCCACGTATTTACCTCGAGCAATCAAGATTTTAGTCGTCTTAATTTCGTTAGAGATTTCAGTTTTATCTTTTGGAGTTGGAGCGATTTTGCCAGCGGCCTCGAAATCGGCAAGAGCAGCGTCCAACTCGGAATCGCCTTTTTTAGATCTAGCTCTTGTCCGAAGCGCTTTAAAGTGCTGTTTATCGATCTTGAGAATCTTATTACACACGTCGATCGCTTCGGTGTACAATTCACTTTTCAGTAACGCTTGGGCCCGGTTACTATCCAGCGTCAACATTAGACTTTCGTTACTGGGATCTACTGAGCCCGCTTCGATGTACTTCTGAATAGCCGTCTTGTAATCAGATGCCTTAAATGACGCGTTTCCGGCTTCTTTCAAACTCTCGATATTTCGAGCTTGGCGTAGCAGAGTTCGGGCATTGGCGAAATCGGGATCACATCGCATCGCCTCCTGACAGTGAGAAACAGTGGCTATTTTTGGACAAATAATAAAAATCGAATGAAATCGTTAGATGAGGAGATAGTTAACTGGGTCAGAAAAATTTAGAAGACTCGCCTGCTAAGTTCCCTTGAGAGTACATCACCTGAGCCCGATAGTATAAACCTTCTGGATGCGAGGGGTTCGACCTAACTATCTCGTTGCATATACACTTTGCATCTTCCCATTTCTTCTGTCCGCACAGGGCTTCGACTTTTAAAATCAACCACTCCTTTGCTTTGAGAGGGCCACAGTCCAACTCTCTCTGGAGCCTATCTAGACCGATCAACAGCATGCTCCAATCATTACGATCACGATCTCTTTTCAAGGTGGATAGGATTGACTCTATTTTTGTTATTCTAGCGTCTTCTTTTTGGGCTTCTATACAGCTTGGAGATTCTTCTAGTAGATTTTTCAGGACTTGTCGAGCTTGATAGAGTTGTCCTAATGGGAGATAACAACGAACCAATCTGATGATATTCTTGGGACTGGGTTGATGACCCAGTGAGACGAATTTCAGAGAATTGACGAGTTGCATATCGGCCAGCGCGGATGTGTAGTTTCTGATCGCCATGAGTGCAGCGGCTCGGTTGGCCAGGTAAGCAGGATTATCAGAATTGAGTCGGATCGCCTCGGAGTAAGAGGCGATAGCCTCGGTGAACTTTGCAGATTTGAACAGAACGTTCCCCTCCTCCTTCTTTCCTTCTGCTTTTTGGTGAGAGTCTGAAGTAAGAGGTGTGAGGCTTTCGCTCTCATCATTTGTGGGTTTTGTAGGTGACTCTATTTTCGATGAAGTCCTCCTTTTGGGGGTCGACCTTGCCTGAGAAGCTTCGGGAATCGAGCATTTCCGACGCTGACTTGAGGTATTGGGTGGTGGGGCAATAGGAGGAATGTTGTCCGGTGTGATACTCAGTGGTTCTCCTTTCTCTGTCTCGGGTATTGGTTCCTGCTTTTTTGCCTTACTGGTAGAAGCTTTGGGTCTAGAGAGAGAATGGAAACAAGGTCTAGTCAGTTAGAATGCTTTTAAGAAGTCTTGTACAGATTGAGCGCTTTTCTAACCAGTAGGAATGGCAAGGGATTCGTGTTTTTTTCTTCTTATTGTGGTACAAAGTTTTGAAGTTGAGATAACTTACCCGTTTGAGGCTTGGCTACCCGATTTCTTCTTGGGCATGGTTTTTTGTTGATAGTCCGACTGTTAAGGTATCGATATCGATTCGAATGAAAACTGCAGAGGGCTTGAAAATAAAATAGTACGTATAAAGGATGGCTGCGCCGCAGATCACGCAGTCACCTCGCAGGGGTCTAGATCTGGAGTGTCCCCACCGGGCTGAGTGGGCACTCTATTCCCAACTCAGCCAGCCCTTCACAGCAAACCAAGCACTCAGGACCAACCACTTCGAAAAAATAAAAAATAGAAAAACAATGGCAGCCCATCTACCCCAGCCACTCTGTAGGGCAATCTCACCGCCAACACCAGCACCATCACCACAACCAGACTCAGACAAGCAGTTCACCGACTACCATGAACCACCAAACTCACTCCTACAAGCATTCAGCTCGCTCAGTCTGGCCAACCGATCGAAATTCCTAAACTCACTACTGTCGATACTCAACCTAAACGAACTGACTAACCTATCAGCCAGGATCCTGCCCCGCCTCAAACGCGACTTCCTACGTGAACTGCCCATCGAGATCTCACTCCACATCCTCAGCTTCGTAGATGACCCAAAGACTCTCATGCGCGCAGGGATGGTCAGCCGCTTCTGGAGATCCCTCGTTAGCGATGAGACCACCTGGAAGGGCATGTGCTGGAAACGCGGATTCAACAATAACGGATCCCAATCAGACTTACCACTCAGTTTGGCGGAGAGGATGGAGAAGGAGAGGAAGGGTAGGGTGGCAACCTATCGCGCGGGAGTTGAAGAACGGAGAAGGAGGAAGAAATCTTCTGGAAGACAACAGGAACTGGCTCATCAACCCACTCGTAGCCCTCATTTATCCGACCATCCTTCGGCTATCGAACATCGTCCATTCCGCCAACAGGATCTTCTACTTCTCCATCAATCACGTCCTTCTTCCCTTGGAATATCTTCTCAGCCTCCCGGCCCAACAACTACTGCCGGCTTGGGTTTAGGTACTAGCACTACCAATGGTTTGGCTCTCAGTCAATCAACCAATCGTGATCCAACCGACCAACAACTTGCGGCCCCCTATCTCACTTCCACTGCCAATCTTCTTCCTGGGTCTGTCAATAGTGCTATCAACAATAATAGCCGTGCCAATCAATTTCCGATCTCCAGGCGAAACAGTTTTAACGATCTTCCAACCTCACCCCGTCTCGATCATCTGAACACCTCCACTAATCCCTCAGCCTCATTGACCCCTTTAGCCGGCCATTCCAACAATTCTCCTCACCTCATACACCGTCCCTCGCCTCTTTCATCTCAACCTATCTCCGCCGAAGATTCGACCGACACTGCGATTATCAAACAACCTCACAAAGTCATCAATGCCAACTCACCTCAACCAGGTATGGTCGCCCCCACCGATGCAACCTCTCCACGGAGGACTAGACCCCATTCGATGCCCATCTTGGGCTTAAGCTTGAACCTGACTCGTTCCGTCTCTGCCTTTGCTGATTTCGACCATGGCTCGTCTTCAGTGACGACCGACCTAGAATCCTTGGATGAACATCTTGGTGGCGGCGGTGGTGCTGACGGTAGTAGTAACAGTCAAACGACCAGTTACATTCCCGACCATCCAGATTCGGCAGCTTGGACTCCAAGTAGCGTGGGACATAACGAATTAGCACCTCACTCGGCGGCCTCGTTTTACGATGATTTCGAACACTCTCCTCGGACGCCATTTTCATACAAGTCATACTTCAAAAGAGCCTATCTCACCGAATCAAATTGGTTACGTGGACCGGGCGAATTGATTGCTATGCAAACCTCACAGAATAACGACGGTCATGAAGGGGTGGTCACTTCGCTTGGATTTGATGATGATTGGATCGTTGTCGGAATGGCTACCAGTAAGATTCACGTCTTCAATGCTCATACCGGCGAATTCACTCGTACTCTCACTGGACATGAACTCGGCGTTTGGTGTCTCGCTCTTGTCAGTAAAGGCGGCATACGTGACCCTAGAGACCCCTTACCGGAAGATGCGAAAGGTAAGAAAGTCGAGCCTCACTCAATGGAAGATGAGTTTGAGACTCCAGGAAGGTACCCTCCCCAACCTCACGATCATCATGATCATACTGGTCACTTTGCTACGACGACTGAAGGAGAACGCTCGATTCCCTCGAGCAATCATCTTCCATCCACTGAATGGGTTTCTTCGACCTACCACCCTTCGAGTTATGCGACCAACATGATGCGTGGTCATGGAGGTCTGGGTATGAATTCATGGACTCGAGATCGACATGGGAGTCAAGATACCACCGTCCGAGGCCACCTGCTCGCGTCGACCGATATCGGCTCGATCTTCCAACCTGCCTCAGCCAGCATGACTCTTGACGAGCAACAACATCCACATCCACATCCCCTCCCTCTCCCCGTCTCTATGGCTCCACAGGAATGGCCTCCCACACAAGATGGCCCTCAAGACCTCCCACCCGCCCTCCAAGCCGCTGCACCTCTACCTTCCTTTTCAAGAATTCCACAAGCGCCTTCATCCGCTTCTGATCCGACTAGTCTCTCAGCTGATCTCCGTCGACAACCACAACCACAGCCACAGCCACAACAAAGTGGTTCAACACGAATGAATTCGCAGACTCCAGCCGGTCGACCTTCTGCGCCTAGGATGACCCCATTAGGGTTTGACTATCGACGACCACGCCGACCATCGTCGTTCAGTTCGTTTATGACTACACATGCCCATGCACACCCGGATGACTATTCTGCTCGATCCACCAGTCATCAAACCCAACATGGCTCTAGTGGTACCCCTGGTGGAATGGGCTTAGGCGCCGGCGGCCCCTCTGCTGGTAATCTTCAACAAGCCAGTGCGTGTGGTATCGCCCGCGGGTGGGGTCAGAAAGGTAGCTTGGTCGTTAGTGGGGGCTGTGATAGAGACGTGCGTGTATGGGACGTTATGACCGGGTCAGTTGGAGGACCTCGTTTTCTTTTCCATATTTTTATGTCTTTCCCACCGAAAAAAAAATAATTTATGAATGAATTGACATTCACCTTGAAAATTTACACGCTTCTTACAGACAATGTAAGTTTGTCTTACATGGACATAGCTCGACGATCAGATGTTTGAAAGTCTTGGACGGACGGCCGATCGCGGTGTCTGGGTCCAGAGACTCATCTCTACGCGTATGGGATATTGAACGGGGCTTCCAGAAACATGTGCTCGTGGGGCATACTTCCTCTGTTCGGGCGATCGAAGTCCATGGTAATCGGGCCGTTAGTGGTAGTTATGATACTACTTGCAGATTATGGGATGTCGATACTGTAAGTCTCTCCCCTTCCTCTCAGAAAGAACGAAAAAAAAACAATCAACTGACGTGTATTGGGAATATTTATTTGTATAGGGAGAATGCTTGAAAGTCCTACGGGGACATTACCACCAAATCTATGCCGTAGCATTTGACGGGATCCGGATAGCCTCGGGCTCGATGGACTCGACGGTATGTATATGGTCGTCTACGACGGGGGAGTTAATAGCGTTATTACAAGGGCACACGGCGTTAGTAGGCCAAGTGCAAATCAACGGGCAATCGAATGTATTGGTCACCGGTGGCTCGGACGGAAGAGTCGTCATCTTCTCCCTCGACTCTTTCGAGTGCGTCCATCGCCTTTGCGCTCATGACAATTCAGTCACTTGTCTTCAGTTCGATGACCGTTTCGTCGTCACTGGTGGGAACGATGGTCGGGTTAAACTTTGGGACTTTAAGGTTCGCTCTTCTTTTTCCCAAACTAAATTTTCCTTCGATTTCTAATCACTTGAACCC
>LUKR01001111.1:1796-14530 GCA_019395275.1 Puccinia brachypodii
TTTTGGTCTGTAAAAGCCTCATTTAGGGAGCCAAAAATTTATACGGCCCCAACAGATTCACACTTTTTCCACCGCAAACTGTAAACAGGAATCTAAATATCCTGCCCCCCCCCCCCCCTACTTCCCCCTACAACCAATCACTCATCCAGACAATGGATGCTGAAGATCCCACCTCACCTGACAGCTTTCTCCTTTGACTTCTCAATCAAAGACACCAACTCATTGCCAGCTCAAATTCCAGAACCTATGCAAGCATCCAAGCAACAAACCTGCTACTTGATGAAGAGGAACCACCTGTCCATGGAGGGTCTAGTCTTGAATTTTTGACTGCAGTAACTGGCGGTTCAGGCATGACTAGATCAGCTGGAGAATGAAAATGTATCAGCAATAGAATCAACAACGCTTCCCAAATGATGTGTAGAAGAACGAACTCATTGCAACATGATCACCTGTTGGTCCATCCTCGTTGCGCTCTTGTTCCAACCTCGTGGAGTCATTGGACTGCATTGCAAGAAGATCAAGATTTGGATCAATCATATCCATCGAGGATTGCTGGTTTCTTTTGGTAGGATTGTCAGATTTGTGTTCTTCTGTGGTTGTGGTGAAGGATGGTTCTTCAGGGGGACAACCGGGGATGGAGGAATTGTGAAACCTACAGAGACATTGACTTTCACAAGGATACAGCCTTGGATGGTGGCCCGTATTGCGTCCTCAAATTACGGACTCGATAGGGACTTTTGAGCTCGATCCTTATTTAACGGATCGATTTAGGGGCCGCGGTGGCTGCCTTTTTTGTGGCCGCGGGCCGTAAAGTGGTTTTACAGACCGTTTTACGGCCCGTGGTGGAGATGCTCTAAGCTGCAGAGGCTATTGACACTGAGAACCCTGCCACCCTCCTTGTGGTTGGGCAGGTATCTCAAGGATAATTGAGAGCCACACAGGGAGTAACTGATCAGTCAAGCTAGGATCAGCTTCTTGCAAGGGCACTTTGTTAAGGCCATGACTCTCTGCTCTAAAGAGTACAGTCTTTTCAAAGCATCAAAAATATAAGTATAAAAATAATTATTTACACTCAGTCTGCACAAAATACCCAAGAATCAAAAAAATATCCACATATTGAAGAACTTTCAACCCATTTCTAACTTCATATAAATAATACAACTATGCGTAATTCTATGTGTAATTCTAAAAAAAATAAGAAAAAAATTGTGAGAGTTTTCACAGTCTTGGCTGTCAGGATTATCCATCCGTCCTGGAAGGAATATATACGAGTGGTATGAGTCAATGGGAATGCAGTCCGAGGGCCTCGACGCATCCTAGATGGTCTTCATTTGAGAAGTAATTTCTTATACTGGGGGAGGACGATTTTTTCGAGCAACTCGTGGACCTCCTGGTGGTCGTTTAATCTATATTGAGCATAGGTTTTTTGATTTTGAATACGACTGACAACAATAGATTGAAAGTTGTTGGATCCGGTGCGTCGATTCATCAGAGTCATGGCAAGTTGCATTCCTTCATCAGTATCTTGGTCTCCCATTGTAATCCCCTTGTGGAAACGTCCGGTTGCCAGCAATTGGTCGACAAAATTTCCCTTGTCAACAGCTTTGTGTTTGATCTCCCCGTACGGTTTACCTTCTTCTTGTCTAAGTATGAAATCCGGATGGTGGGCTTTCAAAAATTCTTTTATCTCTTCAACCGCCGGTTCCATTTCGGCGACTGCAAAAATTAATGTGTTGCGAAGTGAGTTGGTGCTCTAGAGCTTATGGGGCTAGTGCTGTCGACTCACATTTCTCCGAATTGTGTGTATATACCACACCATTTTGTGCCCAAATCAATTTCATCTCGGTGCTCTCTGAGGGGGTAAATGTCAAAAGGAGGAGAGATGATGATCTGGTTCAGGTCAACTGATTCCTACGTACTGATTTGGGGTCTGAATGAGAGTAAAACATACCATGATATTGTCCCAATATTTCTCCCAACTTGGTGCGAATGGCATCAACCCCCTCGAGCTGAATATCGATCTTATGTTCGCCATGTGGAACCAGCACAGTAGAGTGCTCCGATGCAATATTCACTCCAGGAATATTTAGGTAATTCTTCAGGCCAGGAAGACTTCGTGCGGAGTTGACCCATACCTCGTTCTGAGGGTCTGAGGCCAAAGCGATCAATAATGCTCTGGCCTTGTCAAACCCATCTGAGTTTTTTAGCAATACCCCCTTTTTTTGCGGCGGATTTATTTTGACATTGGCACATTGTCTTTGTTATCAGTAATCGTTTGTTGTCAATATTTTCATCACACTGTAAAACGACTCACATCATTATCAGCAACAATCAGTCGTGTTTGGCCAGGTTCGATCGATAGCAACTTAGAATCCTCCGGGAAGTGATCAACTTGGCTGACAGTGCGTTGCGGTGTTGGGTTGATCAAAAAGTGTGGGGGCTTCACGGTGGGGTTGAATTCGACACCGCGGCCGAAAATTGATTCACTCTGCATTATTAAGGAGCCTGGTACGGCGAATGTAGCTGGATAGAGGTTAACAAGAGTTAACGCCATCAGGATAAGGCGACACATGTTCGGCATTGGATAGTCGGATTGAGGGTGGTGCCCCCCCCTCGGTTCGTTCATCGTGTCCATACTTTATAGCGACATCTGTTGGGCCTCCCGCCAGATGTCCTCAGCGAACTGGAGGCGAAGAAACATGAAAGCTGAAACATGCCTTGAAGATATATCAGACGCGATGAAACAACAAACGTAAATCGTTGTGACATGCTCGGTCGGACGATGAATAAAGCGATCTTGTATTGTATGGGGCTGTACTCGGGACCGGAAATCGCTGGGCCTTGGCTCGGACCAAGCATCCCGAGCTCGACACCGTGTCGCGACGGAAGGTTTCTTATCAAATACATAATTACTCCGAGTCCCCCAGGGGGCCCCCAGCTATTGGAAACATGTACCTTGCACAACACATGTGGATGTTAGGTCAGGCAACGTGTTTAGAGCGTTAGCGAGAGTGATAGACATGAGGTTCGGTGGAGGGCCGACCGATTACTGGGCCATCAATCTGGTAGAGTTGTTTCATGATTACCCAAGACTTTTCTTGGTCTTCGTGCAGCCTCATAGGAGCTCAGCAAACAAGCGTAGACTACTACAAATCCGCAGCTTGTGGTTGCGACAGCGATCTAGTGGTGTGCAAGTTTGTTCTTCTTGGTTGTTCAACACGTAAAGACGCTGAAGAACTACCACGGTTCCAAAGGTAGATTTTTTTTTCTGTCCATCAAGGATAATTTGTCGCGTGCTGATAAAAGGTTATGAGAGGTCACAGGCAGTAAGAGCATGAGCTCATGAGCCAGGCTTAAAACAGACTCGCGACAGGTTTCTTGTCGTCAGATTGACATGCCTGTTTCTTGGTTTGTGGCCTGTATCAGTTGGATCACAGGATAATCTCAAGACACCAGCACTGAAAGAACCAATACCTCATTGCTTGCTTGCCGTTACTTTCTGGGGCACAATTCTGTCGCACTTGCTGATGAGATTACCTAACCCAGAGATACGTGGAAAGATATGATTGAAACAAGTGTCTATATATCTTCAGATTGTGAATGTCAGCGCTTTAAAAGTGAGTATAAACAGGTTAAGAGTACATATTACAACAAGGAAATGATGTTTTTATGACTTGTACTGCAAATCATCAACACGAATGGTAAGGAAACAAATGTCACAACTCTATCAAAGTAACTATTTACGACCGGTTTCCGAAGTATACAATATGGTCTTGTTTTTTTTCCTACGGGGTCTCCAAAAAGGGAACAAACAATAACTGAAGTAATCTATCCATTGGGGAAAGACTTGACGGGAAGAAATCGAAAGGAATGTTCCAACTTTCCGAACAACCTAGTGATCAAAGGGAGATGCATGATTAATGTTTTGATGCACCTTTGTTAGGAAGCGGTAGAGATAGAATTTCCCACCATGTCTTAAGCCGTCAGGATGATGTGGAGTAATGTGAGTTGTGTGCGCCATGATGTTGAGTTTGAAGCCTGCGACAAGACTGGTCTCGCTTCGAGTATTTGAATCCTCTTGCGCATGTAACTGAGGCACCCAAAAAGTCAAACGTTAGCAACGATGGAAGTAGGATATGCGGATAGAGAAGTCAACTTAGTTAGGACTCACAGATGGTGCACTTGCCATTGGAGCAACCAGACGTCCCGGCACCTCTTAAGGTTGCGCAGTTGGTTCCATTGCCAAGCGTCACACACCCGCCGCAAGAGTTGATCTCTTGCTGGGTGTCGAGACATTCGTATGGGGTTGATGGCGTGAAGTTATTGACGGACGAGATTGGACAGGCTAGAGGGCAAACAAGAAAAGAAACAACGGATCAATCGAAATCTCGTTTAACGCGGCGTTTTCTTGAAATAAATATAAATACCTGTAAGACCAGTCGGGCAACGCGGCTTATCGCCAGATCTCTTTTCGGATAAGCTACGTCGAGCTCTGGCGCTAGGATTGGTACAACTCTTATCGCCAGCTGAAGGGAAACAAAAAAAAATCCACTCGTGCCAAATGTCAAGAAGAGCTTTGCAATCAAGAGAAAGCCGATCACCAAGAGAAAACAAAGAGATAAATTACAGCAGATTGAACAGTAAGAGGGACCACCAGCTCGGAAGAGACCCTGAAAAGCTTGAGCCAAAACTGGTCCATTTCTATTATTCTTGACGCAGTCGATCGCAGTTGCTCTACATTGACCATTAACATATCTCGAGGAAGCGCATCCTAAAGCACCCCACCCGAGGACCCCACCCGAGGACGTTTAGTTAACCTAAAAGCAAAAGTGGAAAAAAATAAGGGCTCACGTTTATCGTTGGAAAAAGCCGATTGACATTGCGCACTACTCTTTTGTTGTGCTGCTTTTGCTTGAAGTTCACCCTACATGACCGAGAAACAGAGACCCAAGAAAGTGTGAGTTTGCGAAAACAAAAAGAAAGCGACTCTTGATGAGGGAAAAGAGGTGACCTGTATGTGATTCTGAAGGATCGACGCGTCCCTGGAGGACACTCCATGTGTGCTAATAGTTGAAGTCAATGAGTTAAGAAACGAGAAATCCAAGGAGATGATCCCGAGGACGTTGAACCGACACTGAAGACAGAGATTAGTATCGCCAGACGCCTTGAGAGGTGCGACTTTCCCAAAGGCGTTCAATTTGAGTCCACAGCCAAAGTCGAGTCCTAATTGACGAGCCACCAGTTGGTTCTCAAACGAACTTCGTGGCATCGCTGGCGTTTCTTCTGAATTGATTTTACATTGAACACCAGAAAACTGATTGAGCAAACAGAGCGTGATCATTGCGGTGATCAACATTATCTCTACGAGATTGGTGCAGATTTTGGAGGCCGGCAGGGGGTTTTGATTGCTCTTTTTCGAGCTAAAGAAAAGTGACTAGACAATTATCTCTTGCCTACTGATAAAGCAACAATATAATCAAAAGAATGGTGGAGTCTGAGCCCGTGGAATAAGCTTTTGACGGGTGTTTGGGTTTTTGCAGGTCCTGCGAGACACCGGTGATATACACGAATTTATAGGACTGACCCCGTTCTGCTACAACCTCCAATCCCCAGGCTTACATCGTCCACGTCGAAGATGGAACACTCGGTATTCCTCGAGGAAGAGTCGCGCCCGGATGACGCGACTAATCGATTAGGAGGCATACACGGACCTGAGGATAAATGGTGCGTTAGTGCGAAGTCTCTACAAAAATGAAAGAAACACCTCTGGGTCCAGTTTAGGTAATGTCATTCTTCAGTGCTAGGGCCCCCACTCTAGAACATCAGATGCCCATCGAAGGCCAGAACTCAATTCAGATCTTTGTCCAATCCCACTCTCGAGAAAACCCGTGGTCTTTGGATCGTTGATTATAGCAATCGAGCACGCCTGCACCTTGGGTTCCATTTGATGATGATCGATTAAGCAGAGAAGGGGTAATTAAAAGGTTATCGATTGGGGGCTTCGCCGGGGTTCATTATTGTTCATATGTGGTAAATACTTTCGCCTCTACGCAACTTTAGCCAAGTCCCTCCTCAAATCTCGAGGGGGGACGCCGTCCTGCAGGGACCCCTTCCTGCAGTCGGCGCACTACGACCAGTTTCTCATCACTTGAGCGGTAGGAGGGAGGGACTTATTCAACTCAGGGCCTCTACTCACTTTGAGTCATGAGGTATGTTAGTTCTTTCTCGGTCCCCTGACTATCGCTACCACTTTGACCATGAATAGATACATAAGTGAGATAAAAACCTAAAGACTTTCCCAAAATAGTGAAACCAAAGAAAATAATTAAGGAAGAGGTACATATTCATGGATACGGATAGAGACAGAGAGAGAGGTCAATGCCAAGTATAATTGAAGGTAAATAAATGGGGTTTGTGATCACGGTGGGCCGTCGAAAGGAATGAGGGGGGAACTTGAATCTTCAGTTTGATGACCAGTAGGAGACTTCCACGATCTTTAACGCGTTTGTAACTCTTCAGTGAAAGAAAGAGAAAAAAATGAAACACAGAAGAGAGATAACTTGTGTGGATATATGGTCTAGCTGGATTTTGGGGTCAACACGACAAGCCCAGACTCTTGATAGAAACCATTCCGACTCTCAAGAGCTTATGATATGTATGTGGCGGTATCCCCGAAGATGAACTCCACCACCACCAAAAAGAAGAAGAGAAGACTAATGCCATCTCCCATATCACACAATCTCACTAAAAGTGTATATCATTAAAATAACTGACAGAGTATAGATTAAATATAGTAGAAGTAGGCCGACGACGTCCAAGGGAGAAGAAGAAAGAGTATTAAAAAGGTCGGGCAGGACGTCGATCTTAATGTGTCCCTCAAAGAGGAGATATGGGATATCATGTATCTGAAAGATCTTGAGGAAGATAATGGGGGTCGTATGTGAGTATTGATTGAGAGAATTAAAAAAAAGAAAAAAAAAAAGAAGCGACGACTAAAAGAGAAGAAAGAACAGGGGTAAAAATAATAATAATATTGTAACCTTTTATTTATTAGTTTCAAGGAATTAAAGCTCTACTTTGTAAAGATTTTGAGAACTCATTAAAGAGTTGAAGTTGTTGAGGAACCGAGAGATGGAGGAGGATGATCTGTAAGATAGAAGACGCCGAGAACTTAAAGTTTTTATTATTCTCGATTGACCTCATTAGGTTATCATCGTCTTCTTTGATCAAAGAAGAGTAATAGAAATAAGTGAATAGGCCCATAATAAACCTAAAAATTAGAGATGATCGGAGCGACCAAAAAAGGATCAGATGAGAAGGGAATAAATTTATTGATTGATTGAGAGAGAGAGAGAGAGAGAGAAAGGGGGAGGTTAGATGGGGGAGTGAGCTTAACTGGCAATCGAACCGATCGGTCAACCCGCCATGGCCGGGGATAGTATGACCGAAATCTTTAACGTTAAAAGCGCGTTTGAAGCCGGACGCGAAGAACCCACCGAAGGGCGCGACGAGGCCGGCGAAGGTAGCGAGCACGAGACAATGGAGCTGGAACGGGGCCCAAGAGATTTGAGAGGGTAAGAGCCCCTCGACCATCTTCGAGATCGTCGAATCTTCGCTGATTATCGATATCCGCGAGGTCACTAGGCGCCCAATGTCGATCGTCCGCCATTCAAATACCGGGTTGATCGGGTCACATCGGACCTCCGAAAACGCAGTCATCCCTAAATCTTTTACTGGACAGATCATATAATTCCACCCCATAAATAAACTTCCCCACTATACCCACACACGTTAAAAAAATCAGTAAGTTGATAACACGTGCGTTTAGATATGTTTCCGCTTAATAACTCACCAAAACTCCAAAAATCACCGTCATAAAAAACCCTCCAATAAATCCTTCGACGGTTTTTTTAGGACTCAGTTTAATCAACTGATGTTTACCGAACAACATACCTAAATCAGGAGGAAGAAAAGGGTATAGGTAAGATATCAAATACCAATAATAACGAGGAAAGGAAGGAATACCGAAGACATAAGCAGCGACGTCATTCATGATGACGAGCGACGCAGGGACCCAAAACCAAATCAATCCTTCCAAGATATTATTGACCATGAATTGACCGAAGACGATGATAAGCAAGAGGGACATATGTATCCATGAGAATAAACCGAACTGTCTCCTCAAATGACCGCGATCCAAATTGGTCACAAAGCCCAGAAACCCTATTAGATATAATAATAAACTTATAAATCGATGGTGGCGCGCGAATGAGGGGATTAGGTATTCGTCGATGAACACTATGTGTTTGAAATAATAGATTATCGATTCGCCGTATAAGAAGTAATTTGCTACTCCAAAAAAATACCTGTCCGATAGAATTATGAACTTTGTTAATATCGATTAGATGAGTAAAAAGAGTGATTAAAACACTAACCAACTCATAAGTTTATTGAACCTATTTTTCTGTCCGACCTCTTTAACTTTCCGATGTCTTTCTTTCCCACCCCCACCACCAGCACCTGCTCCGGTAACAAGACTAGTGCCACTTTTCGAAAACGTGTGTTGATGAGTAGAAGTAGTAGATTGGGCTTGTAGTTTTTTAGCATGTTCTTTGGCTGATGCTTTATATCCTACTTGGAATAAATTCGTCACTTCTCTAAACACTAATAACTGACAAATAAACACCAAGATAATTAAATAAACGTGTCCTAAAGCCATTAGAGCTACAATTCAAACAAACAAAAAATGAGTATTTCCCAGGTGTTTTTTTTTTGAAAAAAACGCGAGAAAGAAAAGAAGACTGACTAATAAATCCAGTGACCATGACCAAGCTCCAAAATACTCTTGTGAGCACGGTTTGCCATTTCTTACCGGGCGTATGATCGTTACCAAACTGACTGATATCAGCCGAGAGCTCATGATTGGGGGGGATAAGATGATGAGAAAGGTTGATCGGTGTAGGCGAGGGAGAGAGTTGCGGAGTAAGTTGAGTGATAGTAGTAGGAGTAGGGATACTATCTTTTGAGTGAGTCTCGTCTTTTTCTAAAGCTACACAACAAGACTTTTTCTCATCCGCTTTCTCGGTCGATAAAGATGATGATCGATTGGTAGTAGTTATAGTAGTAGTAAGTGGGATTTCTTCCTGCTCATCGAAGTCGGTCGTACTAGGAGAGGTAATGATACTGGTGGTCGTACTGATCGAGGGCGAGGTGATCGGGGTAGAATCTGAGTAATTATTATTGATCACTGGTGGTGGTTGTCTTTCGACTGGTGGTGGGATGGTCAAGCTCTTGAGATGAAGGCTCGGTTTGACTTCTTGTTTCTTCTCTTCTCTTATCGGTTGGGCTCTTGTTGTTGTTGATGGGGGTATATTTGAAGTCTTGCCAAGAGAGTTCTTCGGTTGAGTTTTCTTCCCGTTCTTCTTCGCCTGAGTTTTCCCTGAAGACGGTACTACTGGCTGTGGTTTTTGTTCTACTTCCTCCTCCGATTCGCTCGAGTCGTTGTTTTCGACTGCCACTGTGAATGTCAAATTCTTATCAATTTCCTTTATCCATTCTGTTTTTTTTTTCTGACTGACATGCCTGGAATGCTCCCCCCGTTGCGAATGCTGGTGTTTGTCTCTTCGCCATCCTGACGGTTATTTTTTATTTTTTATTTTTTTTATTTTTTTATTTTTATTTTTTCTGTACCCCTATGTAGTGTTTTGCTGACTAAGCTACTGCGCTGGGGGCTGCTGCGTTCCTCAAGGGGGGTCACGGAGAGGAGCTCATCAAGTGAACAAGCAAAAGAGAACATCCCATCCCTAACTTGCCATAGTCCCTCCCTCCTACCAACCAAGTGGGAAACCACGTGGTCGCATTGCACCGACCGGAGGGAGGGACTTATTCAAAACACAAATTGCACCCGCATCATTTCACGTATTTGCCCTTCGTCCATGCTGAACTGACCCTTGAGTGATCCCCATTGACCCATCCAACTTTCATCACCCCTCTTAATCTGTAGATTTGTTAATGCTGAAAGCAAAAATGTGATAATCTTCTGTTTGGAAGATGTGTTATCCCATATACATGGGCTAAGAGCATCTTCACCGCGGGCGCTAAATTCGGGGCCCTATGCGCCTTGTTTAGAGACCCAAAGATTGATACAGTCCGTCTGAGGATTCTCTATCTTTACCGGAAGGCTCTACCCAGGCTTCAATTGCAGGCGAAACCTCACCCCCGACTCCCCCCTAGAAAGTGCCATTCTACTATCCATGGATCTCAAAGACCCCATCCTGCCCGACATCACTCTCATTCAGATCCTCCACCGACGACGGCAACTCGTTTCAAGCTCAAATACCCGAAACAATGCAGTTATCCAGGCGGGAAACCTTCTCCTAGACGAAGAGGACCCTCCAGTTCATGGTGGATCTAGGCCAGGAAAAGAGCGTAATCAACCTTGTGATTTTGAAGGTGCCTACCGGAGAATTACCAAACACTACTTCAGCAAGAATTTTCTTTACTCAGAGGCAATGTTTTGTCGAAGATTTGGAATGGGCCGAAACCTTTTTTTTGGGAATTGCTCGCGATATTGAAGAAGCCAATCCCTATTTCATTCAAAAGCCCGATACACTGGGAAACATGGGAATACATCCTCTCCTGAAGATCACTGGCGCCCTTCAGATGCTTGCATATGGATCTGCAGCAGACTGTAATGATAAATACCTGCAACTATCTGAGACACCTTTATTGAAGAGTCTTGTAACGTTTCGATCTTGCCAATGCGTCCTTATCTATAATTACTATGATTATGGATTATGAATCATTTGATCATGCTGATCAATGATTAAATCAATATTGAAATTCCCAATGATTTCAGCAGATGATGTCATTTCATTAATGATGTCATCTATGTTGTCATTGCTCATGAAAATTGATTTGTTGATTGGTTTATTTATGTCATTGTTTTCTCTTTCCTCTCTTTCTCTTCCTTATTGTACTATCTTTGTTTTTTGTTATCATGAAAATTCATCACCCTCATAAAAAGATAAACTTTATTGTATTTTATTGTTCTTCATTTTGTTAAAATAAATACAATTGAAGTTCAGTACTTCTTTTCCATATTCTCTTTGGAAGGCAAACTTTCCTCTTGGATTAAGTTTCACAGCTGGAACGTTGAGAGTAGTAGGACGGCCATCACAAGTCTGGATAATTTCTGCAACACGGTTGTCAAAATTTACAAAACAGAATATCTTTGACATCCAAATGTGGACAACTTGAAACAACTTTTCAAGATAGGCAAAGTACTTGACTGCATGCACTGGCAGTGGGAAAAATGCCCATCCAGATAGAAAGGAAAGTTTCAGGGAAAGGAGAATGTCAGTTTCCTTTGAAAGTATGCTGCATATCATATGACCTGACCTCGTTTCTCTTGAATCTCAGGTGCCAACAATTATTCTGGAGGCCATTGCATTGACTGATCTGTGGATCTAGAATGCCCGGCTCACACAACAACATCAATGTGCTTGACTTCTCACCACTATTCAAGAACTTTCAAAATGGCAAAGCCCCAGAATGCTAATACACAATCAACAGGCATCATTATGCCATGGACTATTATCTTGGGGATGGAATCTATCCGGACTGGGCTATGTTAGTCAAAAAAATCAGCCAACCTTCTCCACTTGATGAAAAACATTACCCCAAAAGTCAGGAGGCTTACTGTAAAGATGTAGAAAAAGCTTTTGGTGTCCTTTAATCCCAATTCACCATTGTTGCACGGTTTGGCGGTTTTTATAGGGAATTGAACAAAGAATGTTTGGAAGCTTAGGTAAGCCACTCAGGAACCTTTAAAGTAAATCTCAGTCAGACGGGTGGATCTGTATACACAAAGATGGATGGTGTCAGCACATGTGTACAGAAAGTGCAAGCCTTCTGTAAGCACACACCCACTACCAGAGAAAGAAAGAGGTGGAAAGCACAACTGGAAAAGCTACATTTGGCCTCCCTAAAAGGCATTCAGCGGTCGGCAGAGGGATTCCACCAAGTGTCACGGGTGCCAGATCCGGCAAACAAACAAAAGAAGGGACTCAGCCAAATGGTAGAAGATATACATTCTAAGGGGGTGAGAAATGTGACCTGGGATAGCCTGTCAGCCACAGAGCCCATGTCACAGTACCTGAAATGTCCCAAGTAACCGTAAGTTACACCTTACCAACAGATAAGCCCTCTTATCTGTAAATCTCCTTTACATTAACTTATCTTTCAATTACAGTACACTAAATTCCCTTATTGTTACCTCTATTCAGAGCCCATACAATATTAACATTGTATTAACACTCCTTATCATTATTAATCCATTCAAAGGTTAAGTATTATGTATTATTATTCAAAGCATAATAATTACATTAACCTCTGACACACCCAGGAAGATCCGTTACCTTTGGATCAGATATAGCCCAGGAATTAGCCCAAGGACTAGCTGAACATCTAGCCCAATACTAATACACATCTAGCCCAAGGCTAGTTTCTCTAAGAGGATCTGTTAACACAGATCCTACAAATCTACTGATCTTCCTCACAGAAGCTCCCCTGCTTTGGCCCACTCCTGTGAGCACCCACAGGTACCCTTCTGGTTATCCCTTGAATTTTTTATCCCCCCATTCATTGTGTGATTGAATTCTCAGAATATGTTACCCCTGTGACAGCCTATACACCTTTGTACTAGTCTGACTTACAGCTCATATTCCACTAAA
>LUKR01001113.1:0-14512 GCA_019395275.1 Puccinia brachypodii
TGACCCTTTTCTAATTTTGGATTTCTCATATTTGTATAACTAATCTTAATGTGTTACACATATTGTATATTGTATAAACTCAAGTCCAAGATGGTTTTGCTTCTACATAAACAGGGGATTGTCCCCAGTCATAAATTCCCCTCACACCAGCAGGTTTGCATGGAAAGTCTACTTGAGGGTCACTCATTTTGGAAAAGAAATATGGATTTTTCTGTCAGGTCCAAAGAGTTCAATTAATGTAAACAAGGCTCAGGGATCTTGAGGTTTCCCAAATCACAAAATATGTTTTAGATAGGTCAGGGGAGATATTAAATGCTCAGCTCCTTACATGGGGTTGTGATGTCCACTGCCTACATGGGTCCACAAAGTTTGAGTTTGAATCAAGAATCATTGCAAATGGATTAGTTGTAACTGCTGTTTTTGTTGTTAATTTGTAAAAATTATGATTGATCCCAAGTAATTTCCACAAAGGAAGTGGAAAGGAAAACACACACACACAAAAGATAAAGGAAAATATCCTGCAAAATTTTCTGGAATGAGATTGCTCAAAACCACAAACTGATAAAAGTTTGTATTAGGAAGAGGATCAGCCTAAATTGGAGCATGACATCAAAGGTGAGATCTTGCACTACTGATACTTGTTCCCAATTTTTTTTTTGATTGCTGTTCTGTTGATTCTCACTGGTGAAATCAATACAACAATGAAATTGTGAGCAAAAACAACAAAGATGATGTATCAAAAACTGGATTGATTTTGATGTACATCAAATTATGTGGTGGCTATGAGAGACAGGGGAAAGGTTCCAAATAATAACATCAAATAAGTGAGGGGATCATTGTTCCTTGAAATTCCAGTGAGATCCAATTACCTGCAGAAATTCCACCAAGGGCCAATGGTTTATCATTGAAATATTGAGGATTAGGTAATACAAGGTGTTTTCATGAGTGGGGGGTAGTTTAAATATGGCAACCAAGCAAGCTGTGTTCCTCAACCATCAAATCTAAATTGAGGGGTAGAAGAGATCACCTGGGGCCCAATAAAAACTTGAATTTATTATGATTAATCACTTACTGGGAGTTATTTTGGTACTTCTTATGGATTATGGAAATTATGGGGCTAGGATCAAGAATTTAATTGATGTTATGACATCAGGATGTTGTTTGATAGAAAAGATCAATGAAAACTGCAATTAATGCTCAATGATTTAAATATTTGAACTCCACGTTTTGATGTTGTGCTGATCAGCTGGTGTTAGCCAATATCAAGAGGAATGGGGATGATGGGAATAATCCTGTAATCCAAATTTTGGGGAAAATGGTTAGCTGAAGGTAGCAAATGGTAAGATACAATATTTGAAGGGAAACAAAATAGTAAAGTCAATTTTTTTGCACTACCCCTGGCCTGTTTTTCTATACATTTATGGTGCCACTGCTGAAATTGAATCTTTGATCGGATTTTATGTCATCTCAAAATCTATACCCTTCTAGGTAAAAATCATGATAATTATAATCAGAATTCACAAATGAAGTGTGAGGACAAATAGCATCTCTAACGTGTTCATTGATATGGCACCACTAGTTGCTTTTCTGAAATAATTTTTGAAATGGTGAAATGGGTCACTCCTGGTAAAATTCTTCTTCCATTTTTAACCAAATTTAATGATACCAAAGCAACCAGTTAGGTAGTTGATGGGGATTCAGCTTCTATACCAGATTTTTAAGGGCAAGCCATTGGCCATGGATTTCCAAAGAAGCTCAGTGGATTGAGAAAGCTTCTTACTGATTGATGAAGATTTTATTGGAAACAAGCCCAACTTATTGGTTACCATGTATATTTTAAAATCAAGTAGATCAAAACAAGTACCAACAGGCAACCCTGCCCAAGGGAATACTTCCCATTAAAAATACATAGCTTTTCAGACTCATTTTCCCTTCTTTTTTGTTTCTGACTTGTGAACAAAGAGTTTTTCATAGTTTTTGTGGCAGGCAAATGATATTGCTGTGGAAATCTGATTTATATTTGTGGTATTCTTGTAGTTCATGTGGATTTCAAGAAAGTTGAGAGTCTTCAAGCATAATGAACAAGACAGCAAAAAATGGGGTTTCAGAATAAAAAACACAAAGATAACTAGATCTATCACTCATGACTGAGAAGTACCTGATTCAAAAAGATTGTAAAGAAATTTCCATAAGTGAAGATGTAGAAGAGAGTCTTATTTTAAGGATAAGAAGGGTAGATTGATGCCAAAAATGATCTGTAAGTAGCTTTTCTATTACATTAAACACCCAAAAAGGGATTGTACCAACAGTGGTGAGATTGTGCTATATATCTTTTGTATCACCTTGTCTATCAATGGCAGATGTACTGGAGGTGGAATTTTACAAAAAATCCATGCAAGATTATGTCCATTTCAGTTTTTTTTCAGAATTTAGCTTTTTAAACAGGCTCAAATAGCAATCTCAACAATTTGTACAGGAGGACAGGTTGCGAAGGTTGCCAAGATAAACCTTGCTCTTTATACCATACCATTTTCCCATTTCTTCAGTTCTGATTCTCACACTTTTGTTATGGAAAGAATTTGGGATGCAAAACACAAACTTCACAAAGTCCCTCTTGCTCTGGCTGACAGAAATTTTTAAAAAAAAAACACTCCCACAGTAGTGGCTTCAATTTTGGGCAAAATATAGCACTTATCCTTAGTTTTGATATAGAACAATATAGGGAACCAAGCAGCACTGCTACTTATACAGTAGTGATCCAATACTTCAGTTCCATCAGCTGCAGATAAGTTGAATTCCAGTTCCACTACTGCTGTGGCAGATGAGAGAAGCACTTCAATGCCTTGCCAATTCACTGGTGATTGTTTGGTAGCCTGAGCCCAATTTTATCTACTGTGCTCACATGAATACCCTCCAAAAATCAAAGACAGTTCAGTATTCATCTAGCACTTTCAAATTTGGATTTTCTTGAGTGGATTAATGCACTGTGCTGAAATGATTCATTTGAACAAAGTTTATAAGTCAGATTGTTGACCAAAAGTAGGTTAGAATGTGGAAAAATGTTATAGGCAATGTTTTTCACTTATATACTAACTAGGCTAGGTAATGTGAATATTAGCCCTATAACAATCTATGATGTTTTATCTATTTCATCAAAGAATTATTCATCTCAAAAAATATCAATTTTATTGTTACATGAGTGTTCTCAATGTAAAACCTTGTGAAATTGTATCTTCAAGTTGGAGCCATGAAAAGTGTGAGGCACCATTTTAAGTGCAAAGGAGGTTTTTCAAGTTAGGGAGAGGTGAATAATTTTTGACAGCTTGTAGGTTGGGAAAAACATGTGGCTTTATAAACTGTACCTGGAAATTTTGGTGTCTTGGGATCATCAAGACTCAAGTTTAGCCTCAATATTTCAGATATAAAAATTCTTTTTGTTAGTCACTTTTTTGTCTGTTTTGTTTTTATAATTTGTTTTAATGTTTCTTAACTTTTCATGCTACACTGGCCCTATCCTCACAGAATTTCTCTACCTATGATGTTTTGCTTTGTTTTAATTTTTTCTTTTCCCCTTATTCAATTTCTTCTTCAATTTTCTTTCTGCTCTTGAGTAGGTAGGCAAGTTTATTTTTTAAAGACCACAGAAGATTTAGGAAAACAGTTGAAAGGATCCATTATTAGGTATGAACCAACTTGGCAAAAACCTTGATCTGGGCTGGATCCCCAGTTTTCATCCCCATGACATTCAATTTTTTTTCCAGACACATATGTTTCCCCACGGATTGACTTCTACAAAAACAAACTTCTACCCTCAAATAATATTTGAACATTGATCAATATTTAATTGTGTTTGTTATCTTAATTTTATTGTTGTGGATTTGTGAAGAGGAGAAATTTTTAGAAGAGCCTCCATATTTCCAGGGATATTCATCATGTCACATGAGTTGTGAGAATTAAAATTTTGGTACCAGGCAGAAATCTATGGCAAGATATGGTTTGGAATATGATGTTTTAATTTTTTCTAAACTGCTGAAAAGCTGAATGTTAACAATTTTCTCTGGTAAGATATGGTGTCAGAATGTTTCAAAGAAGAGCCAATCAAAATGGGTTGCAAGATGAAAAAGGGAAGAGAGATTATCACTAGAACAAAAAACTAGACAAAAAGATTATGAGCCATATTTTTGTTGCTTGCATAAGGTTTTTTCTTCTATGTGTTGTGGAGAAGCATTTTTTAACCCCTGAGCAACTTTGGCCAGATTTTTGTTAATTTGGAAAGAACATCCTTGGTGTGTCCACTTACGCCCTTTTTTCATTTGGAGTGATTCAGGCGGTTGGGTGGTACAGTGTTCAAACTTGGAAGTTTGCCAAACAAGCTCAACAATACCAGCAGCTTTGACAAAGTCTATTAGATAAGCATGTCGAGGAAACAAAAACCCATGACCCAATTCAGTGGATGGGGGAGGGATAGGTTTACCAGTTCCGAGTTCGATATAAGAAAAGAGACCATAGGACCAGCCGTTGATGTCGTTTTCGTCTTGATGTTGCTTGTTATAAAAGTCGTTGTACGTTACAGACACATTGGAGGCAAACTTGTACTCGGGCCGATCCTCCTTGCGCATTTCTGACCACTCCTCCTGAGACCAATTGGGGAGACCGTATTCATTCATCAAACTTTTGTTTTGTTCGTAAGCACTGCGGGAAATGGCTTCCATTCGTTGAGAGAGAAATTCGTTGTGTGATTGAAGCTTTGCCCACAAGGTATCGTCTAGGGCTTGTTCAGCAGGGGTGAGATCGGTTCTTCGGGCGTATGTACCTGTGGAGATGAATATTCAATGATGAAGCCTTGAACTGATGAAGAAGCGGCGAGTAGAGAAAGTGCATACCAGCAGCTTTACCGCGATCATTACCTGGTCGAAATCCAATCATGTGCATTTCTCCGCCGATTCGGTTGTGGTTTCTTTTGTTGCAGGGGCGGAATTTGGCCATAGCGTGAAGCGTTTGGATTATATCACATAGTTTGTTGAAGGTTGATGTTGGCGAGTTGATGTTGAACGAGTGAGTTTCAAAAATGAATTGAGGGGTCAAGGAAGATGATGACACGATTTGACGGGAAGGTTGTGCTAGGATTGGAAGCGTTATGACATACTTCGGTGAAACTGGGGTTTGAGAGGGTGAACAGATGATAAAGTAAGTATCCTTTGAAGTTCCATTCTTCCTGTGAGCTCGTGCAATCTTCTTTGCTGTACCAGACGGGTATTGGGGCGGAGGATTACGAGGTTTGGGACCTGGAATTGACATTGCTCGGGCAGTGCAAGAAGAAACCACACGAGTCTCTTTATAGCCCTGATGGTTGTTGGCCTTTCGCCTTGCAATCAAATCAGGGCTACCCGGAGACAAGGGGCTCTTTGATCGGACTATTTGTTCGTTGACAGAAGAGGAAGCCGCTCGAGTATCGTTATGGACCTGATGATTAATGGGTTTATCTGGCAACGAGGGGCTCTTTGATGGGACCGTTTGTTTGTCGAACGAAGAAGAAACCACACGAGTCTCTTTATAGCCCTGATGGTTGTTGGCCTTTCGCCTTGCAATCAAATCAGGGCTACCCGGAGACAAGGGGCTCTTTGATGGGACCGTTTGTTTTTCGACCGAAGAAGAAACCGCACGAGTCTCCTTATAGCCCTGATGGTTGTGGGCCTTTCGCCTTGCAATCAAAGCAGGGCTACCCGGAGACAAGGGGCTCTCAGATTGGGTTGGAAGACAGATGGGTGATGCACGAGTGACTGGCAACACGACCGCACAAGCCCCCTTATGACCATGATGATTGATGGTGTTATCCATGTTGAATCGATCAGGTGCACCCAGGGGCAAGGGGTTGTTGAGTTTCCGAGCTCTGAGTTCGTGTTTACGTTTAGTTCGAGTCATTTCCTGGAGCGATGGTGGTGTAAGAGCAGGTGATTGAGTTATTGTGACTGAACGAAGTACAAATGTAGTGTTGTAGATCAGTAATCATTGAATCATAGAGTTATGAATTATGAAGATAGATAAGAAACAGATACTTGCAACAGTCTGGAAGAGATTCAGAGAAGCCTGGATGGAAGTAAGACCGGAGTAGTTTTGATCGCTTTGATGGTGTTCTATCTATAAAGAATGAGAGAGGTGAGACAAATCAAATCAGACCGGATCTATCAATGTAAGAGGTGTATGATTTTTCTGATCGATCATAGACATAACAAACACTAATCGATGAGGGAGAGAGAGAGGTGCCTGGTTTGTCTCTCAAGACAGAAGATTGTTGGTTGATTCAGGGGCCAAGCGAGTCACAGTGCTGATCGACAAATGGGTCCAGGGTAGATCGTTTCGCCTAGACGACAAGCCCTGATGTATCGGTGAGAGGTACAAGTCTGGATTGGAATGATTTAGCAGGTAGGGACTAGATTGTTTGAGGATTGACAGACGCACAGGGATAGATCTCGATGAGACAGAAGCTCCAGAACGATTCGGGAGGTCTTCGAGGAGAGGGAGAGGATGAGATTGAGATTGATTGATGAACGACTGAAGCCCGGATTGTTTCTGAACTAGAAAGAAAAAACAAGTCAATCCACTGTTGATCCAATGGATAGAAGAGGAACAGGCCTGAGCGATTGATGAAAGGGGAAGGCTGCGATTAACAACTTACCGAGACAAGCCGACTGTAGATTATTGACAGAAAGAGGCTGACGTTGGTGGTTGGTGAGGGGGTGAGGTTGATCATTGGTGTAGCGAGCGAGCAAAAGTGAACTCCGAACTGCAAGCGGAGGGATCGTGACAAGGGGCTTACATAATCAAGTCAAGATCGTTCCATCTTGGAGCAGACACACTACGGCTATGTAAGAACAAGGCGAGTTTAATGGTTAGCTGGGGCAGATGTTTGAGATTGTTGGTACAGTTTAATCAGTCAAGGTCTTCGATTCATGAGTTGATAAAAATGGTGTGGTAGAAAACAAAGAAATCTTGAATATTGAAAGGTCTCAGAATGGATGTCAGTTCAACCTGACAGAGGTAATTGTGATACTAATTGTTAGTTCCGATGCTTTCTGGTTGCACCAGGATGCCACACTAAACTGCAATTAGGCAAGCTGTACATGCATATGTGAAAACTGAGGCCTGCCAATGCCTATTGAAAACTTTTTTGACATAGAGCCAAGGGATAGGAGGAGGTAAATGTGTGTTAATGTAGTTAGGCAAGATGGTGGATGAGAGCCACCTGACTATAATAAGTGGAATGTGAGATGGATTGAATTGTGTTGGTCCTGGCCAGTAGTTTTTTGAAAAAAAAAAATTGAAACCCAATGGCAAAGAGTTGAAGAATTGAAGAGAGACCGTGGTGAGTGAATTTCAACAGGAGCAGTGGAGGATGAGGCTGATTCCATCATGAGAGAGAAATGCAAGTATTGGGTTGATATTAAATGTTTTTCCACAACTAATCAGTAAGCTCGAAATAACCAGAAGAATTGATCAAAATAAGAAAAAGGCTTGACCCAGGAAAACCCAGATTCACAAAGGGGCAGAAAAAGTTAGATTACCCAATAGGGATGTGAATGAGTCAAATTTAGTGAGGGATGGATTTAGATCAAAGATAAAAGTGAGTTAGGAAATTTGGCACGAAGGGTGATTAGACGGGGAGAATGTGAAATAGGGAAAGCTGAGGCAAAAAATGCAGAGTTTAGTAGGGGGTATTGAAATTTATGGAAAAGTGATTTGTCTTGCAACCACAAAAGGCCAAATAGGAAAAATAGAATATTGATATAAACTCCTGCAAAGCTGGGCAATATGTGTGGATCATCCAGACAGAACCTGCAATAATTTTGTAAAAATCTCAAAAAGTGGAGGTATTCTTGTAGGGGATGTAAGATCTGGAAGAGAAAATGCAAAATATGAATCTGTTTCACAAATATCTTGCATGGGTTTGTTTAGGTGCTGAGGAAAAAATGGATTAATTCAGTCTGAGATAATTGAAATTAGAAATGAAAATGAAGTTTGAAAGCCATTGGTTCATCTGTAACATGGATATGTGGCACAACACTGGACATGTTGCAATAATGTGTTCAAAAAACTGATTAAAATCAAAGCCCCCAAAATACACATGAATGATCACCTGACAATTCCCCATCTCAAGCTCAACCAAAAACTTGAATTCATAGCAGCCTGGTTTTATGGGGCACTAAATATCATCAAAGTTTGGTGGGAACTACAACATAAAAATCCGGAGAATAGGCAATGGATAAATAAGAATAAAAAATGGTTTGAAAAAATAGTGTAGTCTTGAATTAGAATAAATTCATGGCAAATACAAAAAGTCCAACATGATGAAAGGCCGGAACAAATGGAGTCCGTTGGAGGTCAAAAGAAACAAAAATAAAAAGAGAACCATGAGGTCTAGTAAGTAGATGGGGGAATGGATCTTATGGATGGTTAAATGGGAGTATAGAGTATCAGTTTCATTTTTGTTTGGAACTCTTTTAAGTGCACCATGGACATGAGGGAGGGATGAAATTTAATGCAATTGAACATTGAATCTTGATGTGAGTAGTTGATGTGGAACAGGTGTACATATCAATAAAAATTTAATGCGAGAATACATTTTTAGGTAATTCAAAACTTTGGGCAGGGCTAATATGAAATGGTCATGATACAGCCTATTCTATTTGCCAGATCAAGCCAAAAAAAAGTTGATAATCAAATCACTGGCAATGGATACAATCAATGAAAGGCATGATCATCTTTCTAGAAGAGATGAATTGTACAGAAATATCATTGAATCTTCACAGAATCAATCATGGGAAGGAAAGAGGGATCAAGTTATGAGGGTTTTGGGACAAAAGCTATCAAATATTGAAACAGGCACACTTATTTTGATGGATATGGTGTGAATAACAAAATAGATAACCTACTCTACCGGAATAGATATCTGCAACATGTTTTATTGATGTGTGCAACCCTTTGCTAGGGTTTTCTTTGAGTAAGTATTGTCCCATGGGCCATGTAATATTGCATGTAAGACCAGCGTACTTGGTCTTGCGCTATGAATTGTAGGTCAAAGTGAGATTCATTAAGACCGGCGGTCTTATCAGGAGGCTCAGATATAAGTATTTGATAATAACGGAAACTGCCAAACATATATATTGAATGATTAAAACATGTAGGAAGATTGCATTAGCAAGTTAGGAATTATGCTGCCGATGAGGATACTCAGATTTTCATACATACTTGATAAGACCGCCGGTCTTATGGAGGAAAGTTGGGCTCCAACACTTCAGTGGCATGTACGCTCTGAAGCACCAATGGGATGTGGTGAATTTGGGTCAAACAGGCAAATTTATAAGATGAGGGGCTACTGACTGGTATCGAACATCTTGATGCTCCATAAATCATACTTTGATGTAGATTTGGTGGTGAGGGTCTGTGTCAGTGTGGAAAAGGTCAATTTTTTTGATGTGGTAGATATCAGAATAATTGTATTTCAATTTGAGTTTATAGAAACTATTGACAAGTGGCATTTTGGGGAATATTAAACAATTCAGACTCTTTACTAGTAACATTAATATAATCATGAGCAATACACTTAGCTAGCTTATGACGGGTAGGGATAATAAATCTGGATACATCATTATTTGATTGGCGAACTGAATCAAGGATTTGGCGAATATAACTTCCCAGGTTAACCCATACAGTCTCGTGAGCAGAGGAGGAGCCCTGAGAGGATGAAATTATTCTTTTCATGATTGATAAGACTTCGAGGCAGTGACTAATGCTATATTGTCGATAATCACGGGTGGAAATGAAGATTCCACGCGCACCAGAAAGGAGGAAGGAGATTAAGGGGAAGTAGTTGTGGCGGCTTTCAATCTCAGAGAGGGATTTACGGTCGGGAGCATCCTTGGTAGCAACTGTGGTTGAGTTGGATTTTGTCTTGGGTTTCTTGCGGGGATTGTGCTGGTCTTCGGAGTGAGCTTGAATGATGGTGTATGACATAATCATATCAATGATACTCTTTCGAAGATCGTCTAGTGCATCACCCGTAGAGGTGGAAGGGGCAGTGTTCAAGGGGTTGGTTGCTGCCTCATCCTCAGTCTGACCGTCTGTGATTTGTGGAAGTATTGGCATCGTATTCTTCAAGGTGTTAAGCCAGGTGAGGACAATAACGTGTCGTCTGAGGCTAGATGGTGCAGACTGAATTTCAGGCGCCTTAGGGTTTTCATCCGATATGGTTTGGACTGAGAGTGCAACGGTCTTGGCCCATTCACGGAGTATACGAGGCGGCGGGAGTTTGATCAGGGAACATACAGCCCGGAAGAAATTGTATTCCGGATGTGGCGGTGTGGAGGCGTTGACGATGGTTAGCCCATTGGATGCTATTTGCTTGTTGATTAAACTGAAGTTGATAAGATCCTCAATAAACCATGGCTCATGATTCGAAGGAGAGAGAATTTCTTTCCCTGTAAAAGATAGAAAAAGTGGATAAGTAAAAATGAAAGGTATTTTGATTAATTAAGTGAAACTCACCAGATTCAACAATCTCTTTGATCCAGTTTTCGTAGTTGAACTTGGCTTTGTTGTAGACAAAAGTAGCTGTTGGAATTTCGGTAACATGAGGAGTGTCAAGACGGAAATGCATGAGGTATTGAGCAGCGTCCCACCCTTGCTCCCACTTGGTCTTGGTCACTCGCCCTTTCCGAAATTCCGCGGCCATTTGGTGAATGGAGGTACGGAGAGAATCAAGCTGAATGATTGAATCGGCTGGAGCTGGATTGGTGGTTGAAGGTTGGTCCTCCGTGGAAGGCTCAGCCTGGGGTTCGTGCGGAGGTGAGTTGATGGTGGTAGAGGCAGGAGGGTTACTTGGATGATCTTGAGTAGGGACCGTTGGCTGGTCTTCCTCCTTATCATCTTCGGGAAGCGGAGTGAGAGATGAAGCAATACGGGATCTGGGGCGAGTAGGAGCATCTTCATCATCACTGGGAGATGAGTCTGTCCCTTCATCCAAGCGGCGTTTCTTCTTTGACCCGTTTGTTGATGGGCCAGACTCCTCGACAGGGTTAGAGCGCCCACGGGTCAAGATTCGAGTTGGAGTATTCGATTTGTTGGAATTACCAGTAGTGTGTGAGTTGGAAGGTTCATGGGAATCTTCAGGTAAGGATTGGTCTCCAATGTTTTTGGCTGCCTGATGGGGTGAATTGCGAGCGAGTGGGGCGGTCTTGGCGGTAGCTGAGGTTTCAGGGCGATCTGGGGTGCTTGTGTTGATGGGATGATTGGGTGGGAGATGAGATTGTTCCTCTAAGGCGCCATTGCTTCCATGGGGTTGAGGAGGTAAAGTCGATATGTGAGAAGTTATCGAAACTGGTGTATGACTCTTCTTTTTGGTCCTAGAGTTGGGCTTTGGCGGGGCAGACGAAGATGGCCGAGTGATGGTTGGTTGACTGGAAGGCTTCACCATCAGGCATTCGTGGGTAGGGAGGGTTTTACTCTCCTCATATCCTGTTGATGAAAATTCACACTCAGCCATTGGGGGGATTGATGTTACAGAGGGAATGCATACCTTTTCGTAAACTATCCAGACGCGTAACAATTCCTTCAACATCCTGTTTGATCGATTTGGGTATACGTAATTGGTAACACGCCTTAGCAAAATCCTGGACTTTGGTGACATTCCTGAGGAACTCCTCCTCGCCTATTTCTTGAATTTCCGACTCGAGTAGTGGCTCGCCCGAACGTATTTCTGGGGGAGCAGGCAACATTTCTGTGTTGGGGCTGGGGGGGGTTTTCTCGAGATGATCTGAAGGAAATGACATTCTGTAAGAGTCGGGGTCTGACAAAGCGATGGGAAAAATCAACAAAGATGGGTATGAGAACCGGAAAAAAAAAGATGAGTGTGTGTGTATATGACTGACCTGGTGGTGGTGTGGAGGGAGAATGGGGTGAGGGAAATTCTTCGGGTTCAGCTGCTGTCTGGGTTGAGGTTGAGTCGGTCACAGATTCATTTTGAATTGCATCATTCATTTTGGGTTTGGGGGGGTGGGAATAAGAAAATTAAATCAAATATAGAAGGTTGGGAAACGAGTAAGGAAGAGGATGTGGGGAGAAATTCTTAACCAATTTGAGAGGGAAGACAAACCGATGGGGGGGGGGGGGAGGAACTCTTTGCTTGAAAGAGCTCCTTATGAAGGAAAATATTGGCAGTAGATGCTGTCAAGGAAAAAAGTAATGGGGTTGGGCCCCTATGAGATGTTCAAGGGGATTTGCACAATGGTGACCCATCATTGCATGAGCAAGGTGGGTTGTTAACTAAATCCTTTCAGCTTGATGACGATTTGTTTGTGCTCACAAAGGGACCTGCAGGTACTAAGGAAAGTTTGTTTGGCTTCAGGCAGGAATTTTGATGATAGCACGAGGTGGAATATGTGACATGACATCATCTGGAAAGTGAGAGGTAAGCATAGCGGAACTTTTTTGGTTGGTGAGATTGATAGAGGATAATCCAACTCCAGGTAAGTTTGCTCAGTTTCTAGAGTGCAGATCTGCAGAGATTGGTCAGCACATATAGTTTAAGGTAGAAGGTGGGAGCTTATAAATACCGTGAATCTGGAAGAACAAAATTATTTGGGTTTTGCATGAGCCAGTCAACGAAGTTGCATCAAGGCACATTTTGCCACTTTGGTCAAAACCAAGGTCAATGAGATACATAATGCTGTATGACCCCAAGGTGAAAGAATCAAATAGCTTAAGTGTATGTTTGACAAGGTGTTTCAGTAATCTCACGGATTTGGGGGATAAAGACGATCAAAAATGTGAAGGGGTATTGATACCTCTCAGGTATCCTTAAGACCGCCGGTCTTAAGGGTGACTCAAGTTAAGCAAGACGGTGGGAGGAAAACGGAATGTATTCATCATTTTCTTTCCAACGTTCAGGGAGAGGGCAGGCATCAATGGGTGTAATACGTGGGTACATGTGAGGAGTAGCTGGATCGATGATCCATGTAAACAACACAGGCAGGCACTAGTCAATGCGGATTTGAACCTATTTTCATCATAGTGATCAGTCAGACCACTTCAATTCCATGTCAACATACAAATTATGGAAAAGGAGCTTACCATGGAGGCAGACTTTCCCTTGGAGTTGGATCCACCGGAGCTACCATCACTATCCTTGGGTTTCGAAGGTGTGCTTTGTTCAGGGCTGGAGGAACGGGGAGGAGATTCGTTCCAGGGCCTGGCTACTGGGTCTGAAAATGATCAAGCATTAGTTTGTTGATCAGTTCCTGCTACATGAATAGACTTCACCTCGGTTTAGTTCATTTCTTCTCGCTGCCCACATTTCTCTGAGGTTGGGTACTACAGATAATGGGATTCCTCTGGCAGCGGCCTGTTCGTTCCATTTAAATTGAAATTCCTTGGCTTTGTACCACTGGATAGCTTCGGTCATGGGGCGGAAGAATTTGCTGTCGGAGGAAATGGTCGAGTATTCATTCCCATCTTCGTATACTAAGGGCTCCCACTGATTAACAATCTCGATAATTTTTAATTCTATCTCATAGAGCCATTCGTAGTGTGCTTCAATTTGATATTCTTTCTGGGTGTAAGTTTCAAATTGACTTCTAGGAGAACAATTCATGGTGAAAGTTATAGGGTTGCGAGTTAAGGCTGAGGGGCAGGTAGATCTTAGTGTCTGCAGGACGTGTTAGACTTGGTGTTGGGTGATTGTCAGAGGAAAGGGGGGAGTTTGGGGAAGGTTGGTGAGGGTACATACTTATCCTGCAACTCTAATGTGAGATGTAACTGGGATCGGCTATGTAAAAGTGTGTTCCCTGACAAACAAGCCAAGGTTTTTTTGTGGTGATGTATAGCTTACCCTTAAACTCAATTGAAATTTTTGGAAGGATTTTATTTTACCAAGTGAGTTGCTCGGCAGGTGAAGTGTACCGCTTTGGAATTAAGATGAGGAAGTAGTGCGCAAGCAGATTGACACACTCAATTATTTTACATGTGTTCAATTTCAATCACCTGACTTGTAATTGAGAGTGAGTCAACAGTTAGAATCGTGTATTAGATGGAAAAAAAGGCATATCTGGGTGCCTGCAATAACAGGTGGGACATTGAATGTAAGCGGTGCAGAGCCGAGTAGACCCGTATCCTCAACGCATCCTTGCTCTATCCTTGTCCTATGATGAGGATACAGCGGGGATAGCTTGCAGATACATCTCTCCTTTGCTTGGTCGCCACAAGAATGAGTCACATTGTACAACACATAAACCAGACCCCATTGGTATGCTTGTGATCCCCTTCAAACCCCATTCCCTTAAGCATACCAATTCCATCCACAGCAGCACAACCACTCCACCGCCAAGGATCAAACAAGGCCCAAGATATGTCCTACCGCACAACATCACACATACAAATCAGTATGAATGTGACCATTACGAGATTCCACTCAATCTCCTGATAGTCTCAATGGACATTATGTACCCACCTCAATTGCATA
>LUKR01001114.1:4463-14504 GCA_019395275.1 Puccinia brachypodii
TCAAAAGTATGCTGATGAAGAAGTATGCTGATGAAAGCAAGTCCAAAATGTCCTTTGATGTTCTCGTTGTATGACAGAATCAGACCCAAGCCGCAAGGGACCAGGAGAAATTGTTGGCCACCAGAGCAAACTAGAGATCTTTCGCTTGGACCTGGGTACCTGTTCATTTTTTCAAGAAAATGGATACCATGTACCACACTAGAAACCTCCTGGGGGGTACCAGTGGTACCTGTTGCAGGTACCGCAGGTACCTTCCCTCTCTTTTTCACCTAGTTTCACTCCCAGAGTCCCAAGTCACTTTATTATTTATTGTAAAATATCACTCACAAGTCACTTTTTTGGTGTTTTTTCATATCTGTTGTAATATATCTACATCTAATTGGAAGAATCTTACTTTTCTATTTTTTTCATATTTATTGTAAAACATCAGTCCCAAGTCACTATTTTCATTTATTCATATTTAATAATTTATTGTAAAGTTTAAACTATCTACAACTTATAATTGATTGGAAGAATCTTCATTGTTGTTCAAAACAATCACCTTGATTTTTGATTTTTGGTTAGAATTCTTGTTATCATTAAGTCCCTGCTTCCATGCAGCCAAGGTACCTTCTTGGAGTAGAAGGCCACCATCATTTTTGTAGGGAAGTGAGGGGGTACCTGTAGCGGTACCTAGGTACCTGTAGCGGTACCTAGGTACCTGTTCAGCTTTTCACAAAAATAGGTACCAAGTACCGCACCTGGCACCCCCTGGAGGGTGCGGGGTGGGTGCAAGGGGTACCCCCCAAGCAGTACTAGGTACCGGCAAAAAGAACCGCGGAATGATCTCTAGAGCAAATAGTGCACCTCAGGGGAGCCAACTGTGAGTATTTAAGCAGCCATCAGACATGATTGTTGGCACAAACTCATCAGCACAACCATCCTAAAACTCCCATAAACAACACTCAGCCAACAGCTCACATAGCTTCCCAAATAACCCACTTCAGCCTTACATCTTGCATTAGCCCCCGGCTCAACAAGTAAGTGCATGAGGCCACTCAAAGCCTAAACAGACGGGAAAGCAAATAGCTGACTATGAACTAAACCGTCTTAATCTCTAAATCCACAGCACCAATCCGCACCGCTTGTAGGCCAAGTTCTTACTCATGGTAATCTGCAGACAGATACAAACAAGTAAATCACTTGCCATCAACTCCTCATCACAAGTGATTGATTAGCTAACTGTTCTATGTGTGATGCAACATAGATACAAACATCTCACCCACTGTTTCTCGTTCTCTACCATTTCTCACTTGCGCTTCTTGCCTTCACCTTTTTCTCAGTCACTTTGAGCTTTTGTCAAGTGTTAATAACAAAGAAGACCATAAGTCTCCTGCTCTTAGGTACACAATACTCTCCCTTTATTTCATGTTCACAACTTCATATTTTGTTTTCTACATGTCATGTTACGCGACTCTCTAACACAAAATACATCTTAGTTTCTCAAATTTTTACAAGCTTTGCCTAAGCTCTACCCAAGCTTGATATAGAGGAGTTATCTTCATATCACTGTTCAGCCAACTACCCATCAGCTTTCATGGTGGCAAAAATTGAAAGGATCAAATAATCTTGTATTTCAGATGCCACACCAATGAATTACCACAAAGTGAGCCTTTTGATGCCCTTGAGCAATGATTTTCTACATATAATTAAAAGAATGGCCTCTGGGGGCCAAACAACCCAGAGTTCATTGCATTCAATCCAATTCAAACTCTGTAACACCGGCGTTGATAACAATTCAAAAACTGTTGGGTAATGTATCCCCGGCGTCAGTGGTAGACCTCAAAACCCCCCACAAGGTTCAAATAATACCCCTCCCCAAAATTGGGGGCAAATACTAGTTTATTGCATAAAAAGAACGGATCTCTCTATGATTGTTTGAGACCTCAAGTTTATAGTTGAATTTAGGAACCAAGATAGACGTCAGAAGCTCTGCCTATCTTCAGAGAATGTTCTTGGGCATTAGAAGAACTAAAGAGAGGTCTGGTCATCCGAGTTGGAGAGGTGCCTAGTACGTAATTGATAGCAGTGGTGCACCACCGGGCAATCTGTCACTATGACGTCACCCCGCTACCCCGCCCGAGTGACTTGCCCGTACCACCAACCAACGTAGTAAGTCCCTCTCTCTTTCCTTCTCTCCTTGCTCTCGATAGTCAAAAGCTTGGAAGTACTGGGACTGACCATAGCGTTGACTAGCCGTATCAGGTTACATATTTATTTATTTACCATCCATCTTCCAGACAAGATGGATTCTCTCGATCTGAACGTTCATTCGGCTATATTGACCTCCTTGGCCCAGTGTTATGCTACCTCATCACCAAACGATGAACCTGTTGCCATTCTCACTAAGCTATCCGCCCTGGGTCTGAGCGATGGAACGAGTAAAAAGGTGAGTGTCTAGCTTTCGTTTGATTGGCATCAACTTCGACTGTCTTATACACCCCGGCTATTTCCAATGGCTGACGTTGTCTGATTGTTATGTTAGCCGGAGTCCAGTGATCAGTCCAA
The DNA here is from genome assembly GCA_019395275.1 of Puccinia brachypodii. Classification (NCBI taxonomy): domain Eukaryota; kingdom Fungi; phylum Basidiomycota; class Pucciniomycetes; order Pucciniales; family Pucciniaceae; genus Puccinia; species Puccinia brachypodii. Next base: position 7,011 of record LUKR01001114.1, read on the forward strand.
TCAACCAGAAAAATCCAATTCAACCTCCTCCGTAGAGACAAAGATTACCGATTCTCAGGCCCACTACATCATCGCTTATGCTGCTTACATCTCCCAATCAGCTGTCGATCGGGTCTCGATCTCTTCAGCAGAAATTCAACGGTTATGTGACATGATCCAGAATTTGGTTTACTGGTCTATCGAGCTGAATCTCAGTACCGAGAACGTAGCCGAATGGCCTATAGTTGACGAAATCACATATCGCTTGGTAGTGGCCATGTTGGAGATCGGATTGCCGTCTACACCCCCGGACAGAGAAAAACTCGTCGGTGCTTTGGGTGCTTTCATTACCGAACTTGGGGTTGGATTGCTCAACGGATCACCCCTTCGGATCGTAACCCACTTCCTTCCATCTCTGTCTGGCCTAAGGCGCGCCCTTGGCTCTGGTTTTTTCCCCTTCACCATCGCTCATCTCGATCAACTTTTCTCGTCAACCGCCAAATCTCCAATTTACTCGCCCTCGGTTCAATCCAAGCAGCACATCGAATCGGCCCTTGCGGCTTCCTCCGAAAGTGACCTGACCGATTACCAACGCCATCAAATTGACAATTTCAAGGCTAGATATTTCATAATTGGTTATCCGCTTTCCCCAAGCATGATAGTTTTTGCCGGATTGCAGCAGTGTCGGAATTGTCTCGAGCAATGTCTTGTCTCTGGGGCCCTCGCATTACCAGCCGAGATTTCCGAAACAGATCCTAATGATAGCGGATGGGCGCATCTCAAGCAATCAGCCAATGGTCGAACGGGGGTCGGCATCAGCTCGGACAAAATTCATGAGATGAACACCAAAATGACAGTGCTGTTTAAAGACTATTACACTATCTATCAACAGGAATTAGAGACTGGTAGTCCTGACGATTATACGATCAAGACCATCTGCGAAATCATCAAGCTTTCCACTGTTTGCGCCGTTATTCTGGACAATGTTTCTGATCAAGTGTTTGATCAAATGTTGACGCTACATACCGAAGAAGCAATTATAATCCACCCTGCGATACAAATTGCGGCATCGGAAGCGCTTATTGTTTTAGGACGTAACTTTCCAGACTTGCTCGATAGAATCACGAAAACCTTGCGCGCGTATGTCTCTTCCACGATCCCTCCGACTGATATCGATGCAATCCCAGGTGACGAGGCTTGCAACTCGGTGCTTTCTGCTGCCCACGCACTCGCTGTATGCCTGGAGCTCAAGAATTCACCGGACTTCACCAAAACTGTCATTTACGCCCTGGTCAATCACGTCAATACTACACAGGCCGATCTCAGCTTGCACAAACGTCACAACGTGGAGAAAACACCACCACTTCAGACTCCTCAGACTTTCTACAAAGACCAAGCAGAATCTATTTCTGCCGAAAATCAACAGCTTGTATCAATTAACGCCCTCATTTCACTGTTAATTATATTGGAGAAGGTTAATGACGTCGAGTTGAATTCAGTCATAGCACCAATGCTTCTCCTATGTCTTAAAGGCGCTAACTCGAACTTGGAAGCCGCCATCTTACTCGTGGTAGCCGATTTGGCTGTTCATGTCAACCAGCAGGCTTTTGAAGATGTGATTTCTACCTTCACGTCTCTCACCAAAACTGCTGGCCTGGAACTCACAGCGACTGATTCGAAAGAAGTCTTGCAGCTTGGAATTTTCCGCGCGCAGGCAAAGCTTTCTAAGAACTTGTGCGAAAAAGAAGACTTCAGCGAGATTTATTTGATGGGGCTTTTGAAGTTGTTTATTGACAAAGGCCAAGCGATTCAGAGCGTCCATACTGCTCTTCCCGGTTTTCCTCATCTCATCAACCATCTTGGTGTGCTAGTACCCGTTATAGCCAATGTACTACAGCCCGACAGTAGCTATAATCCCAGGAAAACTTCATCGTCAAAGCTTTCGGAGTTATTCCGCAACTTTTGGTATGTCTGTGTCCTGTTCGGCTTCCTCTCGTCCAACAGCTCCCCTAGGACAAACGCTGGCAATGCATCAGTGCCTCCGGATTGGATGATCGAAAGTCTCCGGCAAATCGCTTCAAGATCGCCGACATTGACCCATTTAACAGCAATAAACTACCTGACTACGGAGCTTGATTATAATCCAATCCTAAAATTTCCTGATCCACCGGCGGCCATAACACCATCCAAGTCCAAGAACAACCATGCCAACGTTCCGAGTCCTCACCAAGTCGCGTTGGATCAAGCTAAAAAGCAGGAACTGGCCAGCTTGATTCCTACCCATTCTGGACAGATCAAGAGCTTAAACTTTATACAGACGATCTTCCTCCTGACCACAGCTCGACTGGAAATCTTCCGTGCCGAAGATTGCAGAGCTTCCAATATATTGGAATATTTCGGTCACGTCAGTCCCGATGAGGTTGATGTTCACAACCTGTTCGGATGCTTGGTCACCATCTCTGAAAAAGTAAGCCTTGACCCTCCCAAAAGACGGGCTTGGAGTTCACACCTTCGGTTCTCATGAATTGGATCTTCTGTAGGTACTTAGTGCATTTGTTAGCTCTTTCCAACAACATGCAATCCGCCATACGGAGGTTCCACACGTGCATGATCAAATCCCTGAAATCCTGAAATTCACGTCCCATCATTCTACTAGGATTCGAGGAATCGCCTTGAGATATTGTCAAGACATGATCATCGCTTTTCCTACCCTCGTTTGTGACTTCGACACCGTGCTCACTATGTTGGAGTTGATCACTTTGTTAAGAGTTTCGTGCGAAGGCGAATACGAGGACGAGGTAAATCTTCTTTCTGCCATTATTGGATTCTCATTGGTCGTTTCTTTCCTCTGATAAGACGCTTCCTTCTTTTGAGTGACAGTATTCACCCAAATATAGTTTCCACTCCGGAAGGGCAGATTTGACGATTGAGTTAATAGACGATTACGCCGTTCGTCAGCAAATTCTAAACGATCTCTGTCGATCGGTGAAGAACTGGTTATCTATTGCTTTGGCTCGTGCACCATTGGAAATGAAGAGTATATTTCTGAGATACTTGGATGCGGTTACGTCTCCTATCTCGATGAACCCGATAGGTAACATTGAGATGGGAAAATCAATCGCACTGGAAATGGCAAAAATGATACCGTCTAATTCGCAATTATCCCATCTGCCCTCGTGGGGAAACTGGTCTCCTGATCTATCGAACGATCTCGCGCGCTCCTTTTCGAATAGAATGTTCTATAATGGTCAAGCCATCCATCTCTCTTCCCTTCCGGATAATGAATGTCAGGCTCGTTTGGAGCAATGTCGAGCTGAATTGAAACTGATCATGAAACAAATCACATCTGGCGGGAAGAAGACCTCGTTGACCCAGCTGTCGAGTGCTCTATACCGAGCTGGTTCACATGTGATCGCTAGTCCGAAGCCGGACCTCGAACTTTTACAACGCTTGGTTTCCCTACCCATCAGAATCTTTACCTCTTTATCGATCTCACTGGGCCTCGAAGTGTGGACTTGGTTGATCGATGTGAAGCCTGAAGTAGAAATCAAGTTGATAACAGAGGTGATGACCATGTGGAATTGGACTCACCGTCGAAGAAAAGGACTTTTCTCCAATTCTTTAGATTCGGTGAACCCATTGAACCAAAGTATCCAATTCAATGCAACCGATCGAGACGAGATGCATCACGACCTCAATTCGATCAAAAGAATGCTCAAGCCTCATAGCATTCTGCTCGATTTCCTTTCGAGTAGATTCCAAGCAGCCCGCTACAAGAATCGTAGTTTGGTAATGGCCACCATGAGATTCCTCCGGAAATCTTTCGAAAACGTATCCGATTGGTGCAAACATCCCTTGAGTAGGGAGTTAAGGATTCGATTACTAATCTTCGGTTTTAGTATATGTCAGGGTAGTCGTATGGAGGAAAACGTGGAACACATAATGAGAGATTTAAGCTATCATGCTTCCTTTGATTGGTTTGGTTTGACCAGTAGTTTCGGGTTTGGATCCAATCGTTTACAACATGAATCCGAACTCCGCCTACTCCAAGAACTATTGGAAATGGTAAAGGTTGACGTACCCGTCAACGCTTATCATCTGTCTAGTATGGATACGAACGCCAATCTACGTTTACTTCCGGGTATGTGTTCTACCCGAGCAGCTCCCGTCCGTAGCATATGTTTTAGATAAATTGACCGCTTCTACTCTTGAAAAACAAGGCCGATTGAGCCCCTCAGCAGCGTCACTGGCGCATACTGATCGGAATCGGTTGCTCCAGCTATTTTTGGAGAACGAGATCCTTCGGCTAATGGTTTGGCATAACCCCTTAAACGATCCGAAGAAGGGAAAGGACATAGAGGCGAATGTGTCCAAGTTGAAGGTAGACGTGAGTTTGCTGCATTGGGGTATGTCTTCATTAGACCAGGGCTTACTTCGCTCTTTTTCGTATGATCATCATTACACCAGGCCGAAGTTAAGTTGATGGTTCAAACGGCTTGGTCCATCAATCCTCCTCTAGCGCTGAGGTTAGCTGAGCGATTCAAGAATGCCCACATTGAAGAAGAGATTCGTTCCCTGGTCAAAAAGTTCTCACACCAAGCTCGCAAAGTTCCGGAAGCTTTGGACTACTTTGCTCAGCCGTTTGACCCAGCGATACTTCCTAATTTACATGTGGGTCTGTTTGTTTCGTCATTATGTTCTCTGTGGGCTTGGCCTGATGAATTGCTTCTCTGCTCGGAATCAATGTCATCAACTCAGCAAATATTGTATTGGAAGAAAACTCCGGTCATGACTGCGCTCACCTATTTCTTGCCTCAATATGACAATGATCCTATCCTCTTACAATATGCAATGAGAGTGCTCGAAGAGCACCCGGTCGATGTCACATTCTTTTACATTCCACAAGTCGTCCAGGCTTTACGTACGGACACTTTAGGTGAGTCCGAAACGACCGTAGCAGCCAAATTCCATAAATGCAACCTCATCTAGCAACATGTAAATTGAATGTTTTAATTGCTCGTAGGATATGTCGAGAGGTTCATTTGCGAAACTGCTCAGGTTTCTCAGCTTTTCTGCCACCAGATTATTTGGAATATGAAAGCCAACACTTACAAAGGAGACGATGCTGCCGAGGTAAGGTCTCGATCTTTAAACCCTCTTCTCGGTAGGGCATGATGTCGAGTATTAAAATTTGCAATCATTTTACCAGCCCGATTCTTTGAAACCAACTTTAGATAGGATCATAGAATCTATCATCAGCTCATTATCAGGCGAGGCCAAGACGTTTTATGAAACCGAATTCACATTTTTTGCCGAAGTTACGAGTATTTCGAAAACATTGAAAGAATATCTCAAAAAAGATAAAGCTGAAAAGAAAGTAAGTCGACGAGCATAAAAGGATTTTCGCTTGGCTAATGAGAGACAAATAGTCGCGATAGAAGCTGACGATGGCATGCTCTTTTACAGGCAAAAATCGCAGAGGAGTTGGCCAAGATTAAATTGCTTAAGGGAATCTATTTACCTAGTAATCCTGATGGAACGGTTGTTGACATTGATAGGAACTCTGGTCGTCCTCTTCAAAGTCATGCTAAGGTTGTTTCCTGTTTCTATTCGAAAACGCTCCCAAGTGTATCCTGAACTAACGTGAACCATTTGTGATCTAATTTGAATTCAGACGCCATTTATGGCGACGTTCAAGGTCCGCAGGGAAAAAACAGTACACGTTGATGATGATGGGAACGATATTGAAGAAGGTCAAGAAGTCACTAAAGCTGTTGACACTTGGCAAGCCGCAATTTTCAAAGTCGGTGATGATTGTCGACAAGATGTCTTAGCGTTGCAACTAATCGCAATCCATAAGACAATGTATGAGAGTATGTGCGTCGATCTTCATCTCGTACCCTACAGAGTTACTGCGACTGCACCAGGAGTAAGTGGGAATTTTCCGGAATCCTTCTGAATCTTTACATTACGTTGGAACTCGTTCAAGGCGAATGTCTGATGCCTGGATTCTGATCGCGTTCCTCACAGTGCGGAGTAATCGATGTGATTCCCGATGCAACCTCACGTGACGAGATGGGTCGAGCGAAGATCAACGACTTGAGCTCGTTCTTTATCGGCAAGTTTGGTCCAGTAGATTCGATTGGCTTTCAGACGGCACGAATGAATTTCATTCGATCGATGGCGGCCTACTCAGTGATGTGTTACTTGATCCAGATCAAAGATCGACACAATGGAAACATCATGATTGATGGACACGGACACATTACTCATATCGATTTTGGTTTCCTATTCGACATCGGTCCGGGGGGGATCAAATTCGAGCCGAACTCGTTCAAACTGACGGGTGAGATGATTGCCTTGATGGGTGGACAAAACTCGGCTGGGTTCCGATCCTTTCAAGAATTGGTCATCAAAGGATTCTTGATCTCTAGACCGTTCTATAAGGAGATCGTCACTTGCGTCAAGTTGATGAGCGACACTCAGCTCCCTTCTTTCAAGGGAGAATCCACTATCACCAAATTTGTCGACCGCTTCAAACCTAACCTTTCCGATCGAGAGGCCGCTGTCTTCATGCAATCCGTCATCTCTAATGCTAAACAAAACGGTCTTTCTTTACTCTACGATGAGTGAGTTTCTTTTTTCTACTCTCTTTTTCTTCTCTATGTTAGGAAAGGAAAAACAAAAAGCACCAGTTTCTCAATGCGCCCACTTTTCTTTTCATATGCTCTAGGTTTCAGTGGGTCACCAATGAAATACCTTACACCCAGAAAGATTGGATCACCAGACCGAGTTAGAGGGAAGACAGTAAATACAAGAAGGCTAGCCACGACAAGACACGCGACCGATCGATCCATTTTCATCTAATTCTCTCCTTTCTTTCCGGTTTCAAACGTTCAGATACTTTTTCTTTCTTTCATTTGGCACTGTTAAGTTCAATAGAAACGCATCGTAGTGGACTAGATGGCTATATGCTCTGCTGTGTATGTGGATACATCAAGGATTTAGAGTAGAATAATAGTATCAGAGAATGAAGAACATTTTAGATAGATATCGATTTACTGATTATTTATTCCTGCATATAAGTTATTTATGTTTATGTATATATACTTTAAATCATTTGTTGTCTTGGTTTGTTTTTCTTCTACAGCACCTTTTTATCATGTCATGCATAAATAGATATTTAGACTGTTTTCTTCGTTTTTTTTCTCGTGCTGACTTGGGCTATCCAGTAACAACTCGCAATCCATCACCTCTTTCTTATGACTCCCACCTCTTGCGACACTTGGCTCTTTGGTTCTAGTGATGATGGAGCCAAATTCATGACAGACACATCCCCCCCCCCCCTGCGATTTTTTTATAGAAATCCGTTACTTTCCTTCCTTTTTCTTTTACAGATTTATTCTGTGTCCCAAGAAATGTGTATTCATGGGATCTTTTCATGTATTGGTAATGATGGGTCAACATACTAAAACCATTCCTAAGCAGTTGATAGTTTACAATAAGGGGCTGGCT
>LUKR01001115.1:0-14500 GCA_019395275.1 Puccinia brachypodii
TGCCAACAGAGTGTACTGCCGATGCTGGCATGACACTCGGGTCAAATGGGTCAGACCAACGTCATCCTGACTAATTTCCGGTGTTGGCTTGTCTCCGCTGTTGAACACAGGGCAGATGGGTCAAGCCAGACCTGTTCTTGACCCCGCGGCCAAGCCCACGCGCAGATAAAAAAAACACCGCTCGGTGGTGTACAATCAGTGAGAGATAACAGTCATGTGGATAACTAGAACAAGGCATAAGTAAGAGAAGAAGGAATGGAAATTCAACCCCCCCCCCAGCTAAGAGTATCCTCTGTTCCATCCCTGGTTGAATCTTTGAGCTCCCACACCTTTTACCCATACATAGTCTAGCACAAGGTCACCTGTTCTATTCCTGGTTGAAGCATAGTGCTCCCACACTCCTCATATTTTACCTAGACTCACCCTTACTAAATAACAAAGAAGACAACAATCATCAGTACTCAATCACTTAGCAGTTTATATTCTTGAAATCTCTCATACTCAGCCATTCACTGTTAATCCTATCAAATTTCCACATCATCTGGAACTTATCCACTACCACAATTATTAAATCTGCCAAGCTTACCTGGGTGGTCTTGTTTATCTGATAGTATAGAAAGGCAGAGCTTTCACCTCATACATCCCTTTATCCATTCAGCAAAAGGGTCTCACAACCACTTTTGAGTCATACACCGGTCCCACATTGTTCTGCCTCCACTATATCTGGTCCTCCTTGAGCCCAAACAGTGATGTAAACACCTCCAACTTCCACACTCCGCCTTGCCTGTGACTCACTCTCCCACTACCGCCTTGGCCTCTACTCTATGTCTCAGATTCTGCTAGTGCCCCACAGTTTTGCTTGTCCCTAAGGCATGACCCCGTGGTTTGGGCCGGGGGTTGAGGGTCATCCTGAAGCCCAAACCCCAAAGAATCCCACCCAAACCCCAGGGGATTTTTTTTCACCAGATCCTTAATTCTCCAGGCTATTCTCTTCATCTTTGATTCACACCACCATGAAGCGCAAGCAGCCCCAACCAATCATCAATGTGGACGCAATTTTGATAGGAAAATCTCAATCTGGCCAGTCATCCGGTTCACTTAAGCGTAGTTGAGTCTGGAATCATGTGAAGCAATTGTTGAAAGAAGAGGCTCTATTTATTTTTCAGGTTGTAACCACAAATGGAGATATCTGCGGACAAGAGTTGAGGAAAGATAAAACAGGAAGTACAAATTCTTTTCATGGGCACCTTTCACAATTCCACCAACTATGAGACCCCGCTCTGTCAAAGAAAGCCAAGCAGGCACTCCAGGGCCAAAGGTTAGTTTGTCAATGTTTTTTCCAATTGATCTATCAATTGGTGATTAATATATTCTTTTTTTTCTTAGTTACAGGTTCAGCTAAACAACAAGTCACTCCAATCAGCCATTGCCAACATGATTGTAGACTGCAACCTCCCCTTTGCTGTTTTGGAGCCTTATCCAACTCCTCAATGAAGAAGCTATGCCGTTAGCTAAGACAACAAGCCAAGTGGCCATTTCCACACACATTGCCCGGATGTATGATCAATTGGAAAAATTGATCAAAGAAGACTACATCTCAAATCAAATCTTGATATTGTTCACTCAAGACGCCTGGACAGCTCCAAATGTCACTGCCTTTATGGAAGTAACAGCGCACTTCATCAATGAAAATTTTCACATGCAAGACCTAACCATTGCAGTCCCACATGTTGAGGGTATGTACAAGTTTCTTTTTGCTTTTTCTGATTAATTTTAACTAACTTCTTGAGCTGAACTCACTTCTCTGTTTCACATAGGAATCCATAGTGGCAAGAGGTTTGCCGAGCTATTCTATAATGTCCTTGATAAATACTCCACCATTGATAAGCTTCATACCATCACTACCAATAACACCTTGGTTAACGGGAAAATGGCACGTGAACTCAACCTCCAAATCCCACACTTCAAGAGCTCCACCTACATTCTTGGATGTGTTGTGCATGTTATCAATCTTGCTGCAAATATTGGGATCTCCGCTCTTGGAACAATGGACAAGGATAGCAAAGGCAAAGAGATATCAATGGCCTGAAATGATGAGGAACTTACTAGCCGGTCCACCGCCAATCCGATGAATATTGGCTCATTGATCTCACCACCCAATGGATTGGGGATCAATGCATGGACAATAATCAAGCAAGTCCATGGTTTATGTAATTGGGTTTGGTTTTGACCTCAACAACGCAAGCAATTTTCAATTGCAGTACAGTCTTGCCAACCTGAACTGTATGCCAAGAAGATCAAAGGCCTCAAAATCAATGTATTGACTCAATGGAACTTGACCTTCTCAATGTTTCAGTGAGCTCTCACTCTTGAAAAGTCTTGTACACACTTCTGCCAACAGAATTCAGAAGCTACCAGCTTCTTATCATCGCCAGCCAAATGGGATCAAGCTTGCAACATAATGAAACTTCTCAAGCCACTCAGCGAGGCCACAGAAATGTTGTGTGCCTCCAACTATTCTACTTTGAATAACACACTCCCCATCTACATTGTCTTGATTCAACATCTCCACTCCACCCACCAAGGCCTTTACGACCAAGCCCAGTTAATCCGGCCAGCCAACTTTATGATTGAGAAGATCAATCAATATCTCAAGGAAGCCCTGAAGAAGCCAGCTTACATATGCGCAATGATTCTTGACCCAAAATTCAAGACAATGTTTTGGAAAAATAACAAACAATTTATTCTTCATCACTATGAGGTATCAATTGATTCAATGGAGAAGATGCTTACGGAAGCTGCCCAACAATTTGAACATAAATTCACCAAGGACAATCTGCTCAAGGGAACTTTGCAAGTCACCACTCCTTGCAACACAGGCATGAACTTCTTTGCCTCAGCTTTGTTTCAACCGGCCCTGGTAGTTGAAGGCATTCAACAAGAAATCAATCAATTCTTGAAGGAAGATGTAGAAACCGCAGGGGTAGAATCAATTCCTTATTGGGAAACTTGTCATAAAACCTTCCCAAATCTTGCACTGATGGCTCAGCAATACCTCTCAATACCAGCCACAAGTGTTGTGTTGGAACATGTTTTTTCCAAGGGCTGCCAAGTTGTCTTGTGGCAGTGAGCTGCTCTGAAGCCTCAGACCATCAAGCAGCTGCTCTGAAGCCTCAGACCATCAAGCAGCTGCTATGTTTGAAAAACTGGTTTTAGACCTTTGATGGTCCAGTTTGAATCTCTGTTTGTTTTATTTTCAAATTCTTTTTTTTCTTTTTTCTTTCTCTTAACACTGCTAGATATAATTGTAATACACAAGAGTAACATATCATAAATCAAGCTACCATGAATGAATCTGATAAAAAAAGCGCTGTTGCAGCGTCCTCCTTTTTAAAAAAAATCCCTTACCAAGCCTCAAAACCTTTGGGGGTTCGGGGCTTTCCATAACCCCATCCCAATGCCCGATCCCCGGGCATTGGGATTGGGCCAAACCCCGGAACCCCGACCATTGGGCCATGCCTTACTTGTCCCAGACACCCAACGGCAACTATCCCATTTCACATTTCTCACCCCCATAGCCTGTACATCTTCTACCATTTCTCCAAGTTCCTTCTCTTCTATGTTTGCCGGATCTGGCGCCTATGGCACTTGGCAGACCCCCTCTTCTAACCGCTAGATGCCTTTTCCGGCGGCCAATTGTTCTCAACTGCCCGGTGCTGTGGGTATCCCGTTGACAACAGTCTGTTGCTTCCTTCACATGGCGTTGGCGATAGCTACACGGCAGACTCTTTGGGTGAGACATTTGCTCTGCGATGTTTTAAAAATGGATTTTGTAGGTCATCTGTTTTGTGATAACCAGGCAGCTATCAAAGTTTCAACCGATGATGCTTCCAATAAAAGAACCCCACACAGCAATAGAGATTTCTATATTACTAATGAGGCCTTGTTCCAGAGGAAGACAACACAAGAGTGGGTTGGAACTAAAGATCAGCTTGCTGCTATCTTTACCAAATGTATGACTTCGGAAAGTTTTATGGCTTAGATATATTTCTCCTTTCTTCTCTTCTTTTCATTTTTTTTTTCTCAGTTGTTGTGCGCTATCCTCTTCTCCAGTTTTTTTTTTTGTTATTTATGTTGTTTTTTTTCCCTTCTCTTTCCTTGAAGTCACGCAGACCCTGTTTCTATGGAAGGCAAATGCTTTTCTCAGTGCTCACTGGTTGGCGTCAAGTACATAAAGTAAAGTATCCCTTCCGCACCTGATTTGTTCGAGTCAGTTGCCATGATAAAAGAGGGGAGACCGAATCTCTGTTTCCCTCTGACTGAGCTCCACATGACTTGGCTTTTTCATTTTGTAAACTTACGAACGGTTTGTTATGGTGGTGGGCATGGCATCACTTTGATTGGATCGTGATCCCCGTCTACCCAGTCACACCGCCTGTTGTGCTGGCACCGAGCCAGCGGAGCATAACTACATCCATGGATTCCCCGGCAATTATGTCGCTGGCTTCTGCAACCGGATGCTGGCTTTCCAGCTCAGGATTTTGTCAAAGATTGCCATGCTTCAAAACTCTCCACGAGTTTCCTGTGGAAGTAGTTCTAGTTAAAATTCTCGACGAGGCATAACCGGGGAGAGAGCACTTCTGAACAGAGCCACAAAATCGACACCCGCGGCGTGGTTTCTGTTTTATTAAGGGGGGCATTGACGACGAGGGTGAACATTGCTACGCTGATACCTGAACGACTGCCCTTTCTCCCCTTGATGTCAAGACATCCTCCTTAGAACCGGTCCTTTTGTATCTTCGTTTCGCCGCTGGTCGGTCGTGTATGGTCTCGATCCGTGAGAGCGACTCCCTTATCCCTTGAACTCACTTCACATCACCATCCATCAGTATATCTAGTGGAGAAGAAGTTGGTTGTTGCCACGGTAACATTTGCCTGGTGGGAATCTGTTACATACCTACTGCAATCCCGTTCGCCCCCTCATTTCGCTCAGCTCTTAATTATCTTTCAAAAGTTTCCTCAAGTGGGATTCCGCTCGCGGGTTCTCAAGGCTTCTTGAAACCATACTCGCCTGGGGATTGACGATCTATCTTCGCCGAGTGACAGCCAGCTTTAATAACTCTGGAGAACTGCAAGGCCCCCGGTGAGAATCTTCCCATAGCTTCCCACGGCCACGACAGGCACCCTGTCATACATATCATACAAACCGCAACTTCCTTGTGGTATAACATCTTCAAGCCTCAGCCAACTCTCCTTTGAGTCCCACTGAGCCATTGGGCCCTTTTGCGCCACCATACATAATACACCCTCAGGCGATCGCTGCTGCACCTCCTCTACCTGCCCCAAGATCACCTCCATCAACCCAGTGACAATTTTTCCCGGTCCTTAAGATTGTCAACCACTTCTGATCATCCTCTCACAACAAGTACATAGCCGTTAGGACCCATCTACCTGCATACCAAGATTCAACGACAATTCGCCAACACATCCGACCGACCATCACATCAGCCTTTTTTTTTCTCGGCTCTTCTCGGTTCTTTTGACAATCTAAAGCAAGATTCAGCCTGCTTATAATACTATCCTTTCGGACCTCGCTCTGAATAGTCACTCTTTTAAAGCGCTCAACTTCATGCAGCTGCATACCTTCGTTGAATCAACACTCCCGCCTCGCTATCCATTGTCAAATTGAGTCATACATCTTCCACAAACCTAAAACCAATCCGTCGTCGTATGCGCAAATCTCTCGTCGGTCGAGCCGATTTTTAACACCAAATCCTTCACAAAGAATTATAAAACTCTCTTGCCGAACACTCCAGTCAAGATGGGAGACATCCGAGACTTTTACAAACAAGAAAGGACTTGTTGCCTCTCGATTCAACTTTTTCAAGCAGGAATGGTAAGTTTTTCTTCTGCGACCCAACTTTCGTCGCTTGACACACTGAAGCTCAAATGGCCTAAGATTCAGGTGTAACTGACTAGCAAACATCTCATTCATTCTATTCTACCACACATCACCCCCTCCTTTAGATGATCATACTCTATTTCAATACATTTCTGGCCATTTTTTGCGCATGTATGTCGTTCTTTGGCCCCAAGAGTAAGTCTTCCCATTCCCGTCATGTATTTTAGATGGAAAGCCATAGAAGGTTGATTTTTTTCGACAATTGCGAACAGTTCTAGCACTCGTCCAGCCTGTCATTGTGTCCTACATCTTCGGCGTACTATACCTGGCAGTTGCTGGTCTTCACATCTTTGGGTAAGTATTGCTCATTGCCAAGCGGTATTCCAAACAACCCCTCGTGTCAGAGTCTAATCAGAGCATAAACACTTGAACCACTTTTCAGCATAATTTGTGTCGAGAGGAATTTTGTTTCTCGTTTCCGGATATTGTGAGTTCATCTTTCTCGAACAGGCGCCAGACTGTCGATACTCATTATTTCTTTTCTTCCTAATAGTAAAAATATGACGCTATATGCCATAGGGGCAATCACGATCCTAGGCCTCGTCTTCATTCTAAGGTCCGCATCGCAGCACACAACATCAGTAGCTCAGTGCATGGAAGTCTACCATTTCCCCGTTGACGCTACTTACAACAAGAAAAACGCCAAAGATAAAGCTGGTTCAAGCTCTTCCGTCAATGCAGCCATGACCGTTTGTGATTTGTTTTCTTGGGTCCAGGTTGTTGTCATGGGTCTCATTTGGCTAGCTCTTACTTCAACCCAAGTAAGTCTTTCTCTCTCTTCTCAAGGCTGCACTCACATTTCACTCTGCTGACACCAATTAATTTGTAGCTTTACTTTGGAGCAAAACATAGGGTTTATTTTGAATTAAAACAGAAAGATTATCTTGAAGACACAGCCCAGGCCTGATCACTCGCCTTGCTTGAACCAACCTTCTACTCCCTCTCAAAGTGATAACCACCCCCGACTCTCACATCCTATACATACTCTCCGGAACTCATCATGTCTTGATCACACATTGGCGGAAAAAGAGATCTCCCAGAAGACCCTCGCATCCTTTCGAACTAGATCCTCTCCTCGTCAATCGTGAAAAAAAAAACTTGAATAAAACATTAAGAAATAGAAAAACCCGTAACGCCATTCCTGCGAAACTGAACCTACCGAAACGTCGATGCAGATCGGATCGGCTAACACTTTTGAAAGCTGAATGTATCATTAGGGGCAATAATGATATTAGGAGACTGCCATAAGTAGTTTATTCTAAAAGGCATATGCATAGTGTGCAATGTCAAACCAATACTGTACTTACAAAAAAGGTGGATACGTGATTTCAGGTAACTTCGGGGGGTGCTCCCAACACCTATCCTTCCAGGCCATCTGTAAATACTTCTACTCGCACATAGTCAAGGCAAAACGCACCCCACGCCGTTTCTTCCACCCACCCAACCCACTTAACTTTCATTCGGACTGAGTATCATGCTCGTTTTGATTCCTACCAGAGCTTCCTTTCATCGTTTTTTTTCTTTTTGCACGTCCATATTCCTTTTCTATACAACATTATCGAATAACTTTGGTCCCTTCTATCCTGCGCTTCTCTTCGCCTCCGGACCCCAAGTTTCGGGTAATAGGACGTTCGAATAATTATTTATTCTAGGCGGTTTATTTTTGTAGTTCTCGTTCTTCTTTTCTTCGTTCTTTTTTCCTCTTTCTGATTTGTTTATATACAAGTACAATTGCTTTTTTCCCCTTCCAGAAGATATTTCTGATTTCTTTCCCGCGTGGCTCTTTTGAAGCGTCGTTGTGTGTTTCTTTTTTCTGCTGTACTCTTTGTTTTTGATTCAAATTTATTCTTATTACTGTGTTGTATTTATCAATGAACAAAAGTGATATCCTTTCCTCGCTTTTGGGTATAATCTAAACTGTCAACAATTCTTCACTCATCAAAACCACCTCTCACCTCTCCTTCCCTTAAAACTATCTCCCTAAACCACCGGCGCCGTTTACCGGTAAAGAAAAGGTGATCTTTCTTATTTCCTCCCATCAACATACTTAATCAGTTGGGCAGATTCGCCAACTAAAATGGCACGACATTCGTTTCTGCGACCTTCATGAATCCCTAGATTGCCACGCAAGAGTCAGGGTATAGACTACGTCTCTGATGCTCATCCGAAGCATCACCGAACCTTGAAATCCGGGCTGGTATCTATTGTCCCAAGGCGGCAATCCAGAATGATGGGTGGTCTACCCGATCTTGAGGAGTCAATTCCGCATCCACCCAAAATCTGCATTGACGCCAAAATCGCAACACCTCGTCACTTGAAAGACGTGACTCCACGTGCACAGGTCACTGAGACTGGAGGACTTCCCGTCGCTCAGATGTCTTGATTTAGACAGCCCGGCTAAACTTTGTTAGCTGGTGAAATCTCAAGGTCGAACGATTTTCACCAGCAAACAGAGTTTAGACCGGCTGTCTAAATTAACAAATGTAGACGACGGGAAGTCCTCCACTTGAATGCTTGCCTCGGAAATGAATCGAAATGGAATCCTCCCGGGGGTGTACTGTGCGACTGCGCCGCAGCCCTCGCCAATAAACTGACTGCCGCCAGGAAATCGACTTTCCAGACTCATCAGCCATCAACATGTTCGGTGCTTCAACTACCTCTGCCGCCCCAGCTTCAGGCGGACTGTTCGGCGCCACGAAGCCACAAAGCTCTGGCAATCTCTTTGGCGCTTCATCGACTACTTCCGGAGGACTGTTCGGCGCGTCGACAACGACTTCAACACCTCAAACCACTGGAAACTTGTTTGGATCGTCCGCATCTACCACTGCCACCCCTCAGGCTGGACTGTTCGGAAATTCTACTCAGCCATCTTCTGGACAACAATCCGGTGGTAATCTGTTCGGGGCTTCGAATCAGAATACACCCACCTCCACCAACCTTTTTGGATCGAATAATAATAATAATAATCTCAATGCGAGTGGGGCTGGAAATCTGTTTGGTAACAGTCAAGGAAACTCGAATAACAACCTGGGTAGCTTGTTTGGCAGCAAGGCTTCTAGTGTGCCTGTTACACCCGCATCATCGTTGAGTTAACCTTTTTTGGATCTTCCCCCTCGCCCCCTTTCATTTTTCTCCTTCCTTCGCGCGCAAATGACAACATTATGAGAATATTCTATCTAACTCGATCGAGTGATCCTTGGTTTGATAGTGGAGTTGGCAATGGCGTTTCCCAGAACAGCCCGGTGTTCACACGGACCACCCGTTTCAATGACTTACCTGAAGATGCAAAAAAGCAACTAGAAATGCTAGAGTATATGATTTTTTCTTAGCAACTTTCATTATCATGTATGAGCTCTGCGCGTTTCGGGTCATTGTCGGGTTGTGCTGATCGGCTTGATCATCAAATTCTTCAAAATGGTTTCTAGTGCGATGATCCAGACTCAGTGTCGTCACTCAGATAATCTAAAAGCAATGCAGCTTGGAACCGAAATAACTGAGGGAAGCTCACTGTTACGCCAGGTCACCTCGGTAAGCCAGATAGCGGCCAATTCCTTCTTGTAAACTGCGAAGTCATTTCCTTTTTTTTCTGGTATTGATTTCGTATAAATAAATAACTACGAACAGGAACTACATGCTACTTCAGCCTCGGTAAAAACGTCCTCAAATCTACTCGATTCAATCCGACAATCCATCGATGGAGACGTAGTCGATTTACTGAACTTAGCGACGATTGTGGATGCCCATCATTCTCAAAGAATGGCTGTTGTTGCCCATAACCCTGCTGAATCAGTCTCAAACCCCACGAAGTTTCAGTTCGAGTTTTTCTCCCAAAAGACTGCGGATATGGAGGAGCGTGTGAAACGTTATCGACAAACGATTGATTACGTCGAATTACAGTTGAAAGGTCTCTTTGATCGACCTAGCCCTGCGTGTCAGTCTCATTACGATCCTCAAATCTTGAACCGATATTACTAGTGTTGCCTATTTGCTAACAAAAAAAAACTTGCTAAACCGTCGATGCCGTGTACATATCTGTAGCCATCGTACCCGCGTTAAAGGCTCAATATTCAACATTCATGGTGTTAGCCGATAAGGTAGCTCAGTTAGATGGAGCACTAACGATTTTAAAAGAAGAATATCGAGATATATGGAGGCACCAAACCGGATCGGTTCGAGATCCGTTTGCAGAAATCGATCAAGCTTTTGGACTTGGTGCCTCCACAGCATTTTTCCAAGCGGGTTGATCCAACTCTTATCCTATCTCTCGATCGGCACGACCGCTTTGTAAATAACTCAACCAACATACTTCTCAGCTCTTGATTTCTCGCCAAACCGGTCCGAAATTTACGCGTGCCTGCATCTAAGTAACTCACAAACCAGTTGCGCAATCCTGCTCATTATGTTGTAATTATTTGTAATCCATGCTCGCCAGAAAATACCCCAAGGCACATGGATTGTTTACGTAAAGTGTTTGTTGGCAATCGCCAGCAAACCCACCATGAGTTATTCCTCAGACTACATATCTGCAGGCCATTTCTCACCCCCACTGTAATAGTGGGCCGATAATGGGTGGCATAAATAGCGGTCCCTAGAATCTTAGTTAGCAATAGCGCGAATAAATACGTCAAAAATCTACGCTTTTCAACGGTAAACGCAATCAAAAGCCTCCTTCAAGGACCCGTTAGCGGCCACCTTTTTTTGCAGGGAGGCCACGAGCATCAGTTAGCATGAGTTTCCCTCCCGCTTGACAGCGCTAGCGGGCCCACTGGCACCCCCTCTTTGTGGACCAACATCCAACGAACACAAGGGCCTGGCAAGTGTCGCCGTATTTTGTGAGGAAATTAGACACGTGGGTAGCCGCCTATTGCTGGCGAACTACGCATGTCACCATGAGCTTGCGATTTGAAGCTCATTGTGCACAGGCAGGAGACGAGGGTGGCTACGCCGCCGCTCCCAAAGACCGCTCAAGTCTGAGGTACTCGGCTGTCTTGCACCTGATCCTGTCCGGCGCCCACCCGCATTGCAGTCCTTCGGGTAGTAAGGCTAGGCCATCCCAACTACACCTCCAAGTCATTTCTACCTGCGAGGGTACCCCTGGGCGCCTATCAACACAGGAGGCATTAAACTCACACGTTTGGTGAGTGCCCTCGTCCGGCAAAGGCGTGGCACGCTACCTCTGCCGGGCGTGTGCGACAAGGCAAGGCGCTGGAGGCCGCGCGGCACTCGTTCGGTGTGAGCACGGCGAATTCTGCAAGCCATGTCGGGGGAGGAAATTCTCCCTAACTACTTGCAGCCGAATTGCAAGGCCTGTTGGATCTGTTTCAAGCTAGATGCCCCATCGAAAGAATCGGAAAGAACCAGGCCTGATGGTGGTGAGATGAACATCAAGCTGATCGCAGTCAACGAAGCGGGTGGCAAAATGAAGATGAGGATTGTTCCCAACCATTGTGACGGGTGACCTCATGTAGCCTGCCATCGCAGCCATTAGCCTATGGTCTGTCCAAACCAACAAGTCCGAAGATTCGGACCCTTGCTGACCCCCTTCTCGGTGTCTCAACATGGCCAACACGACCAATCCGGCGTGCTCTTACAGACTCTAACAAGGCGATGCCTGCGTGTGGGTGTCCATTGCCAGCCGTCGACCAGGGCTAGTTGAGTCCATTTTTTCGCTATCAAGATGTCTGTTACCAAAACCTATCGTGGTGTCATCAGGGTTCGACCAAACGGGAGTACGCCAGCAAGTTGGAAGCAACCTCGCCATGACCTGACGTCAAGGCCAAGGACCCACATCGATTTTTGAACCTTATAGAACACCGTTCCTTGAAAAGACCCCGTGCCCAAATCGCCTTCTCCCTGAGAAATTTGTGTCAGGTTCCTAGTTTCCCTTTTTTTCCCTGGCAGGCCCTCGCTTTCCACTTTTGTCCCAGAATCTATTCAACAAGCCCCCCCAGTCATAGCCTTTTCCTTTTGCTTCCGAGTCATCATGTTCTTCAACTCGTATACCGATTCAGCTGGTCTGCCACCGACGAACTCCCCATCCCTATTAAATTTTTGCCAACCTTATGAGTTTAACGACCCTGAATTTCACCCATCCCTTTCGCCCAACCCTCACAAATTCACTGAACACTCGCCTTCCAATCTTGCCTTCGAATTACCCTTACCCGCTGGACATGAATACTCAGGATACTCCTACGCCAATCCTATCCCAAACTTGAATGAATACCAAGATCTTGGTTACCCTGATATCAGCTTGAGCCAGCCAAACAATGGCCACGCTTTTGCAGACGGCTTTCCACTTCAGTCGATGTATAGCACTCCCGCGGCCTACTCCCAATCTTCATTCATGTCACCCCGGTTGTCCAACACTTCAATGGAATTCGCATCTGCGTTTTCACAGGAGTCATCGCCAAATTTCTCCTCTATTGACATCACGCCCTCGTTGATCTTTCCATCTGGTTCTGGACAATACTCACAAATCTGTCAGGACACGTCATACTCCGAAGCTGAAACCTCAATGCCTATCCTCAACCTTCAAACACCCCATAGTTCTTTTTTCTCAAATATCAACGAAATCCCAGTGCCTCACACTCACGAACTATGGACTACCCAGCAACCTATTACCACCCCAGAGCCGAAAAGTATGCGCAAAGCACCGACTCCGAAGAGGGCCTCGCCAAGTTGCGCGACTCACGCCAAATCTCATCCGATCACCTCCAGTCCCAACAACAAGTCTGATCACACCCATCGATCGAAGAAAACCACCAGGAGGAGCTCGCACGTCATCTTAACTGATTCCCCCGTGAGCGTGACTCAGGGAGGTTATGCGCGGAAGTATGCCTGTACATGGGAAGGTTGTGGGAAGGCGTTCACCACCAGTGGCCATCTTGTTCGACACAAACGGATCCACACGGGTGAAAAGCGTTACGAGTGCGCCATGCAGAATTGTACGAGTCGCTTCAGTCGGCAGGATAATATGTTACAACAGTAAGCTTTCTAGATATTTATTCCAAGCCAATTGAGAGCGCTAACCAACCGATTACTTCTCAGCTATCGAACCCATTTCTCTTCAAAGTCGCGCAGAATTCCCCCCATCTCTCCAAGAACGTCCAATCATACTAGCCAAACTATCGTTCCATCCAGCAGCTCAAATCTGGTGGTACCTCAACTGAGAAACTTCAATCAATTTTTCGTGGGTCAAAGCGCTTTCTGATCGATCACGCCCTTCTTACAGTTGCTCATATTTACGTAGAACTTCCCAAAAAATGTAACCATAGCTTTTTCCCCAATCCAATTCTCCACCTTGTATGAAAATCATGTTTAGTAGTTTCGTCCTTTTCGTTGTTGTCCTTCATGTTGTTGCTGTCTTTTTTTTGTTCCTTTTATGTTCTCTATGAAGTTGTTTTGTTTTATTTACGTGTACAGAGAATATTTGAATCATCTTTGTTTTTTTATGATGCATAGTCATACTGATCCGAAATAATTATTTGTGTACAATAGAATTTTTGAAATATGTTGCAGCTTACTTCATGAGTGCTGCTCCCTTACCCCCAACTCTTGTGATTTCATACAGCTCAACCCAATCCATATTTATGGTCAAGCCAAATATTATATGCACGAGAAAATCAAGAGAACAAAATCCAACTTGAATTCCTGCACCAAACATCACCTTCCTCCAAACCACTCATTGCGAACAAGCATGTAGCCCCGGGGCACGAACAACAATTTTTATCGCGTCGGCACCAGGGGTAGGTGCGCGCCAAAGTCCGTCGGGCGCGCCCTTTTGTCCAAAAAGGGGGGGGGGGTGGCGCGCACCTTGCAGCGCTCTTTGGCAGGGGAGCGCCCTGAGATTTGATTTATAGATGCCCTGTGATTGTTGGTACTCATTCAACTGAGTACTTGTTGGAATTCTAGTTCCCAAGATAGCCCTCGAAACAGGAGAGCAGCAGGTGAGTTTCACACTTAGATTGTGAAGCCGCCTAGAGGATTAAGCTTTTTACTGATCATGTTTTTTGATCATGTAAAGAGCATGAAACATGCAGTGGCATAACCAAGCAACAAGCTTGTGAAAAAGAGAATGATGATAATGACGTCATGATTCTAAATAATGATGATTGTCAATCATTGAGCTCTAGGTGAGTCTCGACAATAAAATAATTAAGCAAATAGAATGATAATTAACAATCACTCTATTTGCTTAATGGATTATCATTAGATCAAATGAACAAACCTTGTCAATTACTCTTATTGACAGAATTTCCTCATTGTCCATTGGTGAGCAGTTTGGCCTTTCTTTAAATAAAGAAAGAGAATAAAATATCATTTTAAGAATCTCTTAATAATTCATGATTGTTTAATAAAAACAGCATTGTCAATCAAATAAACTAAACAATAATCGATAAAGATATAACTCAGTCTCACTAGCGAGTATAGTTATATTTATTATATTATCAGATTATTTATCACTTTAAGAGAAAGATGAAGCAGTAAACTAATTAACATGTTCTTTGTTATTTTAGATTATTAATCTATACTTATCCG
>LUKR01001116.1:0-14481 GCA_019395275.1 Puccinia brachypodii
TCTTTAAAAAGTAAATCTTTATTATTTGTTTTTACGCAAATAAATCCACCTACCCTTCCCCTTTAAACCAAACCAAAAACCACGCCATCGTCCACCAAAGATACCACTTTATTTAGTTTGCACCACGTGTAGCTAGAAGGTTATAGCCCTTGGCATCACGGAGGCTGACAGAGACAGAGAGAGAGAACTGTGAGCAAAGAAACTAGAAACCTGACACTATTCTGTTTTTGGGCATCACACATGGATTGTTTAAAGAACCTTTACCTTCTTGGTGTTGGAGTCCACAAATCCGCCAATCATGTACCACATCATTCCACATTGCCTCAGTGCAGGTCTGACAAGAAACTTGTCAAAGATTCTCAAACATTTCAACCAAATCCAAATTCATAGAATAGTAAGAGCCGTTGGCCTTGTCTGATCAGGTGATTTTATCATTGTTTACCAACTTTTCCACCAACCCTGGCGCCAACTGCTACACCTAGCAACCATGCATCTCCTCAGGTTGATTTCAGTCTTGATCAGTGTCACTTGTGGGACGGCTCACTCTCCAATGTGCCCCACACCACCCTCTTTCCCTAGCTCTTTGTTGTGCTCACAACAAGTATGGCCATTAAAGCACATAAGATCACAAACAATGGTCAATAGGGTTTCAAATTCCATGTGTTAGAAAATTATGTTGCTAAAATTTGTTGTAACCCAAGCGTGGTAAGGATCATACTATAATCAGATTCCCTCCCATTTTTGTGCTTGCCTCATTCCTTTGGATGTTATTCCTCCATTCAGGATCACCCTGGGTTCTCTGAGGTTGAAATCAATGAGCACTAAAATAAATAAATAAATAAGGACACCATTGCTGCAGGAACTTGTATGTTACTTTGACGGAAGATATAAATTTGATGGAAGATATTGCTTTGACAGAAGCCCCTTGTACACATCTGCTATGTATATCCCCACAAATACCACTAACTTTCTTGTAGTCTGTAAGTTTGTTCATGTATAATGTTGTTGCATTCATGAACACTCATCAACAATGACTGAAACAGGACCTAAAAAAATTAACAAATAAACATCAGATTGTAGCATTCCAGCTACAGTGATGATGGCCAGCAAATTTTTATTGAGTTTTGTCAAATTTCTTTTTTTGGTTCCAAACCAAAGAAGAAACGGGCAAATTCTTTGGTTTGGAACCGGAGGGCCTTCTGAGCTGGATGAGATCATCTCATACCCAGCTCACCCAGCTCACATTACTAGTTGGAAGGAACCCATGACCCCCAGCTTGTATGCCTTGGTTTTCATGGGCCCCACAAGTAAATATGGCATTTGGTGGACTAGTAAGCCACACCTCCTCCCATACAGCTCCTAGGTAACATCCGCTGCATGAGCTGGCACAAGAGCTGGATGAGCTAGCACACAATCTGGACAAGCTGGCATTTGAGCTGGATATCACATAATCCATAATCCATAACCCCCAAACCTGCCCCCTAACCCCCATTTGGGGATGAGGCCAGGGGGATTGAATCCAAAACCTGATGGGTGGGAAGATTTGGAGCCTGCTGCAAACCATTCAAGTAGGCCTAGACTTTTTCTGATTTTTTGTTTTGTAGAACTAGTCTGCTTTGAGAGCCTGCTCTGCCTGCTCTCTGGTTCTAAACTAAGGAAGCTGCGGGTTACTTCTTTGGTTTGGAACCAAAGAAATTTAGTTGAAACAGGTGAATTTATCATTGCTATGATCTTATTCACACCCCTCCTTGCTTTTGTTTCTCCGTGCCGGTCACACGCAACACCCAGGTTTGATGGTGCTTGAGCAGGATCCAAATCCCTTGAATGGAAAGAAAGAAAGTTATCATGGTGGTGTGATTCCTGAGGGCTTCAAAGATACACTACGTCAGTTCAGAAATGGATAGAGCCCAAATTACTTGTCCATAGCCTAGTCCGGCATCCCCCAGCTCAACACAATCCCCTCAATCGGAGGGACCGGGGACCGGTCAGCCTCCTGCGATAGCCTGGCCCTGACGCCACCCACCGACGAAGGATGGGCTTGTGTTATGCTAGAGGCATCCCCCCTAGGTAAAAGAGGCCCCCTTAAACCTCTCACTCTTTTTATCCAAGAATATGAAAAAAGCCTTTTCCATCTGCTTGCGCTGACACAACCCAAGCCTGAGATTTCGTCAGCACCTGAACTCACGCCATATACAGACAACTCCACAAAATAAAGAAGTACATGATAAGTATACATGGACAGTGGACAAGCCTCTCACATTTGAAAGCTGACGAAAGATTGAAACCAAATGCCCGCGGCACGACATGTGAACAAGACATGTGATACGGAGGGAATACAGCAAAATTTGTATGAATCCTCAGGAATGCTCTATCTGATTGAACTCACAGTTCAAGTCAAAAGGTGGCCCGCTCTCTGATTGGCTTCTCCCCATGAAAAACGCGCAGGAAGGAAAACCGCAAAAACTTTCGAAAGAGCCTCAGTAAGAACTCTCCGCCTCTCACAAAAACGATCCTTTTCTTTGACATGAAACCTTTTCCATTGATATACTAAACGTTCTTCATTGACCTTACTTGGATCATATTCAGCTATTTAGAACTTGGTGCTGATCGACCCGAAGATGCACATCTTAAAACCGATTAGTATAGTCTTGATGACTGCTGCTTACGGGCTGGGCCAAGAGGCGACCGAAGTTACTCTCGATTGTCAGCAGCACTATCCGCAAACCGTACCATTCTGTGGTCTTCACGCCCATGAGAATGGATATCGGATAATTCCACCAAACTTCCCAGTGACTGGTCAAAGCGGTTGTAACTGCTATTCCAAAGCGCCTTACACCGTCAAAATGTGTTGTAAACCAATCACGGTGAGAGACAGTTTGGCACTATGAATTCTCATTCCTTTTTGTGGCGTGTTCAACTGATTGGCTGTAATGCGTGACTCCTTGTCGAATCAGGAAGGATATAGTTTCGCTCCCACGTCATTTTTTGTGGATCAAACGTGTATACTCATAAATGGCAAGGGCCCTTAGATCTCATAGCTCAAGAAAAGCCGACCCCCAGAAGTTTCCACTTTTCTTGACTGGTGCGTGTTGCAGCGACTGTGAATTATTAGCAACGGGGATAAAGTTGGTCTACCAATGAATCAAGCGATCAACACCCCCAGAGCATCATAACATTGATAACCAGAAGAGGAGACCTGGGGCCACCATTGCCTCGTCACCCATCACTCGAATAGAATGATTGAGACAGAAGTTACTATAATCGATGTACGTATGTGGATCGATTTCAGGAAGAAAAGTGTGGATCATGTTAGGCCCGATTTTATGACAATCATGAGCCACAAGTTCCAAGCTCATCTGAAGGGGGAAAATCAGTTTACGTTCAGATCCTCGCGCATTTTCATGTTTCTGAGTAGAAGCATGAGATGGGACTCAGATTAATTTCATTTGAAACTGGTTGAGCCGACGCATTCTTTCTAGACGACCATTATCTTGTTGATCTATCTATAGGATGCGGCAAAGAGGTCAAAATGAGATCCCAAAGCGTTTCCTGATCCTTCAACAGCGGCGCTGGTCCAATTTTTAAACAAATATTATGACTCTCTTAGCTGGTCTGGCTGCTTGACTACTTCAGAGTACTTTGCATGGGACCAGCAGTATATTTCCACCTTCCAAATTACCCCCCAGGGATCGTCCTCATGTGAGTCGAGCGGTTTGCCCGCGCGGATATCTGATCCGAGTCCGAGCTGCCTGAGCTTGGTGCGCCGGAAGCGATCGCACCGGATATCCACCAATCCGACTCTCCACCCTATCGAATAATTCTGGACGAGCCCCTACGGAACCTCAGAGCTCGAGATATGCCCCATGCGATGCCGCCGGACGATGTCCAGAGCTACTCCTTGAGCTCTACTCGCTCGGTCACGGCTGTCAGTCTCGATTCTCATGCTGATTATTTTCTGCTCAACACTGACACTTTTGCCATTCGATTTTATCTTTTCCTCCGCGAATAATTGCCATGCACACACTCGGGCCGACTGGGAACGCGCGTGAATGCCACCAATGTGCTGGTTTTTCTTTTTTCTTAGAAAAAATACACGTGCATGTATACTACAGATATCCAGAAACAGAGGAAAGTTTGGCATGATGGTATGTGAGGACAAGTTTTTATCTATTGGGAGGTTGAGATTGCCAATTATTTGACGATGTCGTTAACGTTTGTATTCAGGATTTATCAGGATGCGACATGTCAGTCGGATGATTCAGATCTCCTGATTACCATCAGATGAAAAAAACACCATCCGCACAGAAATAAATCTGACCGGGCTTGTCCTTGCGCCTCCATAAACCTTTCTCTTCCTCCCTCTAAAAGGTTAACTCGAAGGTTTACTTGATATCTGAAGATGGACAAACTCTGGCAGAAAGCTTTATGAAACTCTCGTCTAGTCGTGCCCAACCCGAAATCAACGCGGACCGATTGAGTTACAGCAAAGTTCATCCTGATTTCTGTTTGGATGAAGATGAGGAAATCGTGTTCGATCCGGTTGAAGACAGTGAGCTGAGGCCATCGTCTTATATGGCTCGAATCGTGGAGTTCGTCAAGGTCGAATCAGAGGTATGTTTCTCACTTGTGCAGTGCCATTGGCTAAGTGCCACTCATCGTGAAAACCGCACTGAATCCATTCTTGCCATTCATCAGAACGTACCTCTTCTTCCAGAGCTAAACACGAAAGCACGGCAAGACATTCACAAACGTAAGATGGAGTACCTGGATCAAACCATCCAAAAATTCTCAAAGCGCACCAAACCAGGCTCGAGTCCGCAAACCTCTCAGCTCTCCGACCCCATCCCTCCCTCGACTCCTATCCCTTCGGCATCAAAACGAAAAGTACCAGGTTTCGAAACAAGGCAGTTTAACAGTCCTTTGATGATCAAATCGAACCAGTCTAGTTCAATCGATACACCCACATTGGGACGCTTCCGGCCTCCTCCCGTAACGAAACCCAGTCCTACTATCGTGCCTCGTCTTCAATATCGCCCACAGCCTCCAGTTGAACAAAACCATCATCAGAAGGTTGACACTCAGCCCATGAGCGATGGACCATTCTTCAAAGACAACTCTTCTCCTCCTCCAGTCCAACCTCATCCCCAAAAACATCATTCTCCTGTACCCAAAACCAAGCCCCCAAAAGTTGACAGTGTTTCCGGCAAAAAGGACCCGATCATCAACTCCTCAAACCTCAAAAGCCTAGCAACTTCATCATCATCTAATCGAGTTTCGAATCAAAAAACGTTGAAAGTCGATTGGGATTCGTTTTTTCAGGCTGCCAAGCCTTCATGAAGAACCCCCGCTTTCTCTCTTCTGAGATGCGCCTACACTCACTGGCAGTGCTCACTCATTCAATAGGCAAAAAACAAAAAAAAACGGGACTGTTTCTCTCGTCAAAGTCGTGCCTAACTTGGTCACACCTACTGAACAATCGTTTACTCCCAAGTCTTCTCTTTTCTCATAAGATTGTGAAGTCTGCTTTGTAATTTTGGTGTTGTACTACTATGCTCTCTACAATTGTCTGTCTCCGTAGCTTCATGCGAATATGAACTTGGAAAAACAGTTGCCCGTCCGGTGACGTGGATGGTAGTGCCGTGGATTTTGTTGGGACTCAAGTGTGCTTATACCCTTAGTTCTGTGAGAGTCGACTACAGCACCGATATGCTGGTGGATAGATACTATATTTACCTGGTTTCTGCTCGCATATAAGAGATTCAAGGAAATAAAAAGATCCAATTTCAAAAATCGATGGTTAGAAGCTTGTCAGAAGTACATCCAAGGTATGAGAAGTAAAGGAGTCTATAGCCTAACTACTCAACTGAAAGATCAAAAGGTCATCAAAGGAAGATGGGTGCTAAAAGTGAAAACATTACCTGACGGAAGTATATCCAAATATAAAGCGTGATTTGTTGCAAAAGGTTATACGCAGGAAGAAGGTATTGATTACGATCAAACATTTTCTCCGACCGGAAAGCCGGCATCACTACGACTAGTCATAGCTCTAGCAGCTAAGAACAGCTGGTTGATCAAACAAATGGATGCTGTCGCCGCTTTTCTCAACAGCGATCTGGATGAAGAGATTTATTTAGAACAACCAGAAGGATTCGATGAAGGAGGAAAAGATGCAGTATGGCGGCTACAAAAGTCAATATACGGATTAAAACAGTTGGCCCGTTTATGGCACATCGAAGTAGAAAAACATCTAAGATCTGTTGGTTTCATCAAGACAGAGGCAGACTAAGGCATGACCCCGGGGTTCGGGACGGGGTTTGAGGCCTATCCCGAGTCCCGACCCCCGGACTATCCCGCCCGAACCCCGAGCCCCGAGTGTTTTTTTCATTTTTTTTTTAAAAAAAACAGAGGCCCCCATCATTCTACCGTCCAAAAAGCAGCAACTTTCGGCACCCATGTCCTCAACAAGCGGGTCAACACCCGAGGTGATTGACGTTGACGAGATTATAAACAATATTGGGCCACCTGTCAAAAACCTTCCCAAAACTCGCTTTGATGGCTCGTTGATATCTCTCGATCCCAGCAACAAGTGCTGCATCCAAACGAGTTTTTTCAAAGGGTCGGCGGGTTTTTTCTTGGCAGAGGTCTTCTCTCAAGCCAAGGACTATTGAGAAGTTACTCTGCATGAAGAACTGGTTTCAGTCCTTTGATGGTCCGTTCTGAATCATATTTGTTGATTTTTCTCTCATTTTTCTCTCATTTCTTTCTTATTCTTTTCTTTCTCATCTGTCTTGTAATACACATCTATTTAAATGCAAGTAAAAAATCCCAGCAAGCTCCTCCTTTACACTCTCTTGAACCCTTGGGGGTTTGGGGGTCCGCCAACCCCCATCCCAATCCCTGAACCCCGGGGATGGGGGCTCGGGACAAACCCCGAGCCCCAAGGATCGGGGTCATGCCAACTCATGCATGTTCTTTTGAAATCTAAACAACAAGACCAGTATCCTATATCTACATGTTTAAGACATGATCATCACTGGCAACAAAATACCGACATTCAAGGACAAGATAAAACAAAAATGGGCCATGGAGGACCTAGGAGTGGCAAAATTCGTCGTAGGCATTGAGATCAAAAGGGACTCTCAGGGAAATTGTCTCCTAAACCAGCAGGGGATGATCCAAAGCGTTCTAGAGAAATTTGGAATGACAAACTGCCGCCCTGCATCAACACCTTTTGGATTTAATGTTAAACTCATCAAATCAACCAATGAAGATTCAAATCTATTTACTAAACGTAATCCGCAATACCAACAAGCAGTTGGGTCCTTGATGTATATAGCAATATGCACTCGGCCAGACATCAGTTTTGCCGTTGGAGTGCTTTTGTGGTTCCTCAAAAAACCGAATCAATGGCATTGGGATTCTTTCCTTCATGTACTCAGATATCTAAAAGCTACACACCAATTTTGCATCAGATATCAGCCGGACAAAGGGGAAGTACTATTGACAAATCCCGGATGGAACTTTCCTAGCATGGCAAGTGATGCGGATTGGGCAGGTGATAGATCAACACTCAGATCAACCCTGGATATGTTTTTAAATTTATGGAAGGTGCCATCAGTTGGAGAAGCCGACTTCAACCAATGGTGGCGCTATCCTCAACCGAAGCCAAATACAGAGCAATCACAGAAGCTGGCCAAGAGGCGCTGTGGCTACTCAAACTCATGAAAGAACTTCAAATCCCAACTCAAAAGCCTCTCGAATTAATATGCAACAATCTAAGTGCAATACATCTAGCACAAAATCCGGTACACCACGGAAGGATCAAACATGTTGCGATTGAACATCATTGGATCAGAGAATACATGCAAAATGGAACCTTCAAGATGAAACATGTATATACAGGTAACATGATTGCCAACATACTCACCAAAAACCTGAACAAAGCGCCTTTTATTTGTTTCAGGAACATGATTGGTTTGACAGATGCCGTTCCAATTGAGGGGGACTGTTAAAGTTTGAATCCATATTCCAATTCTGAATGCGCAGCAACAACGTCAATTGTCACTTGCATCCAATTATACTCAATTCAAACCTAACCAAGCCAAATTTGCCCGCAATAAAAACATCAAACCATTCAAACAAACTGATCTTTTCTTCACACACTTATTCAATTATAAAAGTGGAGAAAAGATAAGTAAGTAAAAATCACAAAACTAAATCAAATCAAATAAAACAATTAAACAACAAACTAATATTTTCCTATTTTTCTTATTATTTGTTTTCTTCTTTTCCTAACTTCCAGATTATATTAACTCTTTTGCTTGTCCACCCAATTCACTCAATCAATAAATCAACCCGGATCTCTGCATCTATTGCAGGTACAGTCTTATCAAAATATCATTATTTCTGAATATTATTTTCTTTATTCTTTTCATTCTAACCTTTTCTTTGGCTATTTTTATTCTTATCATTATTAGGTGTGTTACTGGTGTTGTTGTCTATGTCGTTGAGGGTATAATATTAAGATTAAAAACTGTTCTTCAGGTTTGCTATATATATTTCATATTTGTTTCTGCTTCACATTTCCATTTATATTTAGTTTTCATTTAAATACTACACACACTTATTCAATTATAAAAGTGGAGAAAAGATAAATTATATTAACTCTTTCGCGTGTCCTCCCAATTCACTCAATCAATAAATCTACCCGAATCTCTGCATCTATTGCAGATGTGTTACTGGTGTTGTTGTCTAAGTCGTTGAGGGTATAATATTAAGATTAAAACCTGTTCTTCAGGTGTGTTACTGGTGTTGTTGTCTAAGTCGTCGAGGGTATAATATTAAGATTAAAAACTGTTCTTCAGGTTGCCTATTTGGATTATTTCAAAACTTTACATATTAATCTCTGCTTGATCAATAGTCGTCAAGGTCAGTGTAAAGTTTGTGCCGCCGGCATTCCAGCAGACATTCTTTTTGGAAACGCAAGCTGCACCGCTGTTGTTTCTGAGACTCGGTACTTCACGAAGGTGAGGTGGACAATGGCAGTATCAACTTTCCGCTGGAAATTTTACTCATCGCCATTGACCGACATACCTCCAGCGACCCGTGGCCACATCGCGTTGTCCAGCTCTTGTTTTCGAAAAATCTCACCCTAACCAGAAATTAAATCCATATTCGCACCCTGCTGCACAATCTTTTGCTCATTGTCAGCGAAAATCTCAAAAGCAAGTGAGACTACCAGACGCGTAAAACATAATAGACTCCCAGCTCATTTGAAGGTATGGAAATAGTTTGCTTAACGGCTGGGCCCATGTCTAACGAGGGCAGAGAAGGACGAATAGATAAATGAAATCAAACACCTTTCGGCGTCGAATGTCCCTTCGATCTCTCTGTCAACATCTCAACATCCAACTGAAAAACTGTAACTATTTTGTGAGACTATACATTCTATGTTCTTGAGATCAACCGTGTTTTGTTGCTGCTGGAAAATTATTCGAAGTATGAGCTTAATTTCAGTGTACAATATTGACATTGATTTCGGATGGTGGATGATATTGAATTCATTATCCAAGAAAACGAGAGGAAACCGGCTTTTGTTTGATATAAAGATAGCCGATGGTGATAGTCAAAGGGATATTTCCCTGTGTGCACGAAACATTAAGACGGGTAAAGGATTAACATCATGATATAAATGTCAGAATGCGTTGTACCGAACGATGTGAATTGCATGAAGCAAGATACTGAAGACCGAAAATGAGGGGGAACATGAAAATAAGACTCAACGTGTGGGGATTATGCATGAGGGAGCTGGGATTTGAGGACTGGGGCACCGGTATCACCCCTGAAACTGAGAGTAGTATCGCCGCCAATGGCCTTCGTGCTTACTGACTTTTGACGAATAAGCGGCTCAGCGGAGTCGGCCTTGCGGGCTTCGCCGATGAACTCGTCCGAAAGATCGGCCGCCTTGAGAAGGCTCTCCCACTGCCCATATCGCCCAAGGATGTCAAAACCCGTTGACAGGAACATCGGAGCAGCCAAGCCAAGCTGGAAAATCGTACCGAGGAGGATGAGGAGGCCCAATGTAAATCTCATCTTCCTACACTGGATCAAGTTAATGGTGTGAATTGATTGTTTCGAGGTTCTTGCTCGCAAAGATTGAAGTCTGGATTAGCGTCTGGTGGATGAAGAGGGTGAAGCCTGCCAGGTTTGGTCAACCTATTTATATTGGGAGAAATCGAATGAATATCCCTTGGGGAGCTCTCTTTGCCCTCGCCCGAGCACCTAGGGACTGCAAGCTGTGGGACTGGGGGGGAGGGGGTCTTGGCTATGGCACATAGGTGCCCGCAACATGTTACAAGTCAAGAATTTAGTGCATTTATGCCAAGAAGCTCCGTTGGCTCACCCGGAAGTGGGAGCCGTGGAATTCGATCGGTCCGTGCATATGACTTGGTGCCCATGGGGAATGTTTGGGAATGTACAATGTTTCAGCTGTTCCTTTAGGACAACTATAGTAATAGCAGTTTTCCCCAACTTAACTAAGTCCCTCCTCAGTGGAGGGGGGATGTCGTCCCGCAGGGACCCTCCGGCGAAGCAACCATCCTTCGGAGGGTCGCCTCGCGACCTCCTCCATCGGGAGGGAATTAGTCAAGTTGGCAGTTTTCCCGAAGGGCAGCGGTATGTGGTTACAGGTTGTGAAACGACGTGTTAATCCTTGCGCGAGGATTAGGATCTGGGGTCGGGATGAAAGTGGGTCGGGTCGACCCGCAAGTGACCCGCGACCCGTCGGGTCTTGGGGCGGGTTTGGGTTGACTTTATGTATGTGAAAAAAATCTAAGTGACCCGACCCGCGTGTGACCCGCTTGATTACCGGGTCGGGTTTGGGCAGTGTGTTTTGATTTTGGGGCGGCCCGAAAACCCGACGACCGACCCGCTTAAGGGCAGTCCGGACTCCGGTCCGTGGGTCGGCTTCAGGATCTGAAGCACGCAGCCTTCAGGATCCTGGGAGTCCGGAACATGAGTCTGGAAAGGATTTTGTCAATGTGGTTGACCGCCCCGGACCGATGAAATGGATGCATTGATGGAATACAGTATGTAGCTGTCTATTTGCCTAGATTTGGTATTGTTCAATTGAAGAATAGGAACAAGATGAGATTCAGAATGTAGGTATAACTATAAGAGGAGAAGTACGTAATTTATGAGCCTTAAGATGCTGACTCCCCCAAGCATGTGTAAGAACTTAGACCAGGGAGATTAAAAATATGGGTAGGATTTATGAATTAAGGTGGGTTTATTTGCAAAGTTTCAGCCGATTAGCTGCTGCTTGTGATGGGGTGGTTACATAGACTGCACACATAGGGTGACTTTATATGACCAGGAAAGGGTGTGATTTTGTTTTGGGGATGTCTAAAACCTTGACCATAATTTTAAGACCCTATGGAGGTATTCAGAATTCAAAAGCGTGCTATTTCGGTAGGTGAGGCTATCATATATATGAAGAGCACGATTAGATGTGAAGAGGAAGAAAAAATAAACAAATTATGACAATGATAAATTTTGATATGGATAAGTTTGATAAGAGAAAGCACATGCTCCACCCGGGAAAAGAACAGAAGAGGAAACATACCTTGTTGTAGATCAAGATGCGGAGAGCGGATCCATGCGTGGTCCTTGGATGGCATCTTTGGCGTCCAGCGAAGGTGGAGTAGCATGAGGCAGCTGGCATTGGGCAATCGGGACGTCGGCATCACCCCTGAGAGTGGTAATACCGCCAATGGGCGGCTTCGCGTCTAGTGACTTCTCACTAATGAGTGCCATGGCAGGGTCTCCCTTGCGGGCGTCGCTTAAAAATTGGCCGGCTCGGCCGGCCATGTTGATAACGACCGTCGACTTCCCAGACGGTATCAATCTGGCCAGCTCTGCTAAGAGCATCGGGATGGCTAAGGTGAACTGTAAAAGGGTCACAAGGAGGAAGAGGCTCAAGAAAAACTGCATCGTATACGCTTGGGCCTTATTGAAATTGGGTGACTTGATGTTTTTTGAGGCTCTTACTGATATTATGTGTCTGTGATACGGATGGGATTTCAATGAGAGGCAATGGGCTAGGTTTGGTAAGATAATACATATATATATCTATAGGTGGTGGCGGGGTTTAGCTCGATAAGTCATCACCTCCCTCGGCCATAATCCATACTGCTACTGGTGCTCGATTTATCGAGAGAGCTGCGTCGATATGGCATCAACAGAGGTTTTTGCGACATGTCGCAAGTCGAGCTCTAGGTGGACGCCTACCCGCCGGTGAGCTTTGGGGTGGGGCTCAACCGGAAGTGTGAACGGCGTGAATCCAGACATGCGTTCTTAAACCTGTAGTCCCTCTTCTTACGACTTCAGATACCAACCGAGATCCTGTTCACTTCCACATGCAAGACAAATGACACTCTCATTGGAGGTCGGCTTGAGACCGTTTCTCTGAATCAACTGAAATGATTGGGAAGCTCGTCCCATTGGCGTGCCACTTGCATCAGGATTGAAGAGGGTTATCCTCTTTTTCTTCTTTTTTCATCTACCAAGGTTTGCTTTTCGTTGTGACTGAATAATGATGCAGTATCATGCATGAGACCAAGGTACTTAGCACAGGCGACAGAAGTTGATCGGGGGAAGCCGAGTCAGAAACAAATACCTTTTTTAAAAAAGGATTTGAACTTATCGAGGGGCTCCCGATCAAAGGGAAGTAACTAGGCATCTGACATGAATCTTGAATCTTGGGAGTGCCCCCAACAAGGGCATCGAAGGGAAGCGTGGTCGGAAGGCAGTGCAAAGACAGTAATACTTCCAGAAAACAATACAATGGATGAGTGAAATCTTATCATGCATTATTCAAAGAGTGACTACTACCATATCAAAATTTGAAAGTAGCCCGATAGTAGAGCCACAGGGAAATAACCACCAGACTTTTTATGGTACAAAGTATCTAGAATCGGAATTTGAAGAAATAGTAGGAGAAGTAATTCAGTTGGAACACTTGATGAGTGGCCTGAGTATTTCAGTTTCTTTGTAAATGTGAATATTCAAATTGTTTGAATTTCCATGCTTCTCGAAATGATGGTGGACAATCATTAGATATCCATGTGAGGTATAGTGGATTATACAAATATATATATGAGGCAGCCTTTGAAACGACCGGGCGGTATTTGTGTCAGGAAAGGGAGTGTGATCAAGTTTTTTTTTGACGGATTTTGATGCACCCGATGGTAGTTGTCCATGGAGGCCAGGGTCTCTGGTGTTGTGCTCGCGGCTGCGTGCGTGCGGGTTGAAATGGGTTGACAAAGAGTTGTTAGGAAAATGATATTTGCAAATGGAAGATTACATGCACTGCCTGTAACGGCACGGGCAGGAGAAATGAACGAACCCTGATCCCCATTAGATTGCGAAAAGCGGATCGGTGGCGGGATTCGGGTTGTACCCCTTGATACCAGCCCGGGACGCGCCGGCTGACTCGGCGAGAGCAGTGGGCTGAGTTTGCGGCCCCTTGCCAACCCACCACTTAGGGTGGAGGGCCGCTCTGACAAAGTCCCCATACCGACCATTCGGCCAGTATTTGTAGGCAACAAATGGAGCGGCGGGGAGGAGTGGACTGGCCAAGGCGAGTTGAGAGAGCGCCCCGAGGAGGATGACGCTGAAGAAAAATTGCATCTTGCTTGATTGATGGCTGGATGGTAGGAGGCTTGTAGGCTCTTGGCTACGTGTAGTTTACTGTCTGGAGTGATGATTGACTGGCGGGTTGGTGGTGGGTACCAGCCTGATGGCGGACGGGCAAGCTCGTTTATATCCCCAAGGAAAGGACATGACACTTGAAGAGCCGCGACTCCTTTGGCCCGGTGATTGACTGGCTACACTAATATGCCCCCCAAAAGTGTCGGAATAGGTTCATGGGACGTGTCGCAAGTTAAGCACTCTGTCTTCGTGTGCCCTCTGGAGTTCTCTGAAGTGGGTGCCGTGGGGCAGCTCACCGTCGACCAAATTCTCATGGCTTCTGGTCATGACTCGCCAATGTGCCGTGGGCCCCCAGTGTGATGTGTGTATGAGTTTCCACTCACCGGTCTTGGTGTGGACGCCGAGTCCACTGCCTGAGACGTGTTTGCAATCGACATAAACTGTATTGTATTCCAGATCCGTATTGCCGTATTTTTTGACCGCTGGAGCAGGGTGCCGGTGAAGTTCCCGTCCCAAACCCCCGGGCCATGCCAGCTTAGAGCATCTCCAGCAGAGCCGCGACAGGCCGCGACTGGGCAATTTTCAGCCCAAATCAGCGGCTCGCGGAAGATTTTCGGGGTCCAGCAGAGCCGCAACTAGACCCGCGACTGATTGCCCCCCACCTCACCCCTGGCTATACAGCTAACACGTGAAAGGTTGCCGCTTTACTTGGTTTTTTTTTTTCCCCCCCAAATTTTTTTTTGCCCCCAAAAAAGTTCCTTCCCCGGACCG
>LUKR01001117.1:0-14481 GCA_019395275.1 Puccinia brachypodii
CTATCAAGGCCAATATCTATGGCAAATCTCATGTTGCCAACAATCTTTCCGCAGAAATCAATCAATATTTAGCCAAAGTGAACAAACGCAAGAATTGTGATATTCTTCATTACTGGTCTTGACATCAAAAAATCTATCCATCCCTGGTGTTGATGGCAAGGTGGTATCTTGGAATTCTGGCAACAAGTGCCCCTTCTGAACGGGTTTTCTCCCAATCAAAGACAATCATCAGCTCACAGCATCACAGTCTCAGCAGCACTTTGACTGAGTACCTGCTCTGTGTGAAAGAATGGTATCAGAAATTTGATGAAACAATCAACTCATCATTGGCAGTGAAACCCAAATACCCAGCTCAGAAAACTAAGTATGACATGGACAATGACAGTGACAGCAACATTGAGTTTGATTGAAGCAACCCTTACAACTTACAGATCAATCTTTGGATTCCTTCCCTTCCCCCCTCATTTCCCTCATTTTCTCCGGCTTACTGTGTATTCCCTTTCCTGCCTGTCTCTTTCCTCTTAAATTTCTCTCTCCAGTTCTGAAATGCAACTAATCCACGGGTCCGAGCCTCCTGAGCTCCTGTTCATGTCGAAGGACAAGAGCTCAGGGCTTCATACCCGAGCGTCGATGATATTGCTACAAGATACCCCTCCAAGCGACCACGGAACCTTACCACATACCCGAAATACGCGCGGGTATATCAGACCTGTCCCGAGTCCCGTACCCGGCCTTCCCCGAGGTCCTCGGGTACTCCAAGAGAGCTCCCGACGACATACCCGCGGGGAAAACCCCGCGGGTATACCCGAAATTCCGTGTACGTGTTCCAGCGCTAGGAGCAACAGAGCTTCCTTGATTACCTCAAGTGGAAGCACATTTAATGTCTCAATCAGTCTTTTTTTTTATAATTACTACAGTGTCAAAACCACTCAATGTAGTTTATGTTCAGTAATTTTGAACAAGGAAGTTTTTCCCACAATGATGGTGCAGTTTTTTTCTTCTTTTTTTTTGGAAACAGTGTTCAAGGAAGGTACATGAGAGTGAACAGTAAGACAAGAACGAGATTCAAAATATGTATATGTACACACACAGAACAGAGTGAGCTAGATTGATCGATATACAATGACAATGAATAGAAAATGTGAGTTTTGACTTGATATCATTTTCTTCGTTTAGGAGTAGTCGTATTAGACTGAGGATTCGAAAGAGAGCCAGACGAAGCTGATTTAGAGTCAGTAATTTGAGCGAGTTGAACGGCAGCTTGAGCGAGTTCTTGTTTGAGGTCTTTAGAAGCCAGCTGATCTGAGCCCAGATTTTTAGCGCTTTTAGAGGACGAAGGAGTGACAGTGGGATTTCTCCTGGGTGTGGAAGAGGTATGGAGCCATTGCATGAGACTGGTCCCGAGCATGCTCGTCAAGATCATCAACATCCAGCCCGGTACTCTATCTGTCAACATATGAAATGCTTGGAAAGCTTTTCCGATCGAGACAACTACCCATGCCCTATTAGTACAAAACGAGTCCATAAAATACAAAGACTATATCATCAATACACAAGATGCGAGCAAAGAGAAAGGGGGACGAGCACTTACCCCGAATTGCCTTGAGAAAACCTCGAGTTCCAGATCGGTTTGAGTAGGTATCTCTCGTTGCGAAAAAAGTCCCCTAGATGTTCGGCTGATGGAGGTGCCGCGCCAGTTTGGAAAAACCTGAATTCTTGTCCTCTTTTAGTGATGACCACCATAACAGGACACCTGTGTTTTCAAACAAGACATATATTCAGATTAATTTTTATTCACGTGATTTTTTTTTCTAGAAAAATATAAGATCTGTTTGCTCAACTTGAATATCAACCATTTCGTCAAGATTAAATCGGTTTTACCCATATAATCGATCCTAGCGAATCTGATCTGGGGGTTCAAGAGATAAGGGTCCGAGGGATCTTTTTGGATCACCTCAGGCTCGTCCTCCCTTTTTTTGGGAGGGATGGGAAGAGTAGCCAGAGAAGAATTCGACGCGAGTATATCGAACTGGTCGTCGAACAGGGTCGAGGGTCTATCCGTAGCGACGCTGTTATATACGATTTTCAATTGCGACAATATAAGCGTCTTTTTTCTTTGACTGGGTTACTCTTTCGACGTACACGGAGATGACCCATACGGTATTCTGATCACTGCCCCACCCGGGACGAATGGAATCGATCTCTGACTCGATCACATCCCGATAGTTTTCATCAGTGATCGGTACCACGAAGGGATGGGCTGGTCGAGGAGAGATCTGGCCGAGGAGTTTGGCGACGAGTGTGTCGTTCCATCCGGTAACTCTCTTGATCAATTGTGCAGGAAGTCCTGTGGGTGCGGCGGGTTGGGTGTCGGGGGCAGTCCTGGTGGTCGTTGTCGTTGTTGTTGTCGTCGTAGTTCCAGGTTGGTCGTCTTGATCGAAATCGAAGATGACTTGTTGGTTCTGGTTGGCAAGAACGTGAGAGCAGATAAACAGCAGACTGATGAGGAGCTTGATGGAGAAGCTAGAGTGGTTTGCCGCTGCTCGGGTCATCGAGGCCATCTTCGTCGTCGTCGTCGTCGTTCGTGGTCGAAGTGGCGATGGCTGGTTCTGGGTGGTGCTGGCCGGGCTGTGGAGGGAGAACGGTCAAGAGGTTGTGCGCCGCATACATGCCCACCCTGGGTACGATCTACAGCACCCGCCCATGGCAACCCCATCGCTCGATCACCCTCCAACAGGGCGGGAAGCCATCGGGCGGGGATCATATTCCGACCGGAGGCATCGGATAAAAATTGAGACATGCCACATGGGCGGGGTCGGCATGGAGTGTCTCAGCTTACAAGTTTATTTAGCTGTAGGCATCTCGCCGCGAAGTACTCACACCTTCTTGTTGATCAAGCTATGGCAGTGAACTTATACACTTCATGTAACCCAAAGGCTCCGTTTGGCCGCCCCCGACTCCGAGCGTATAATCTGGGAATTGTGCATCGCAACATGTACATAATTGGATTCAAGTTTGGAAACTTTAATCCGGTTATTACACTTGCGATATTCCGGCATATTATGCTCGAGCGCAAACTGTCCCTCGGCGCAGGGAAAATACAAGATAAAATTCATCGCATTACGCGGCCAGCCAAAGACTTGTTTTCTGCCATCGTAATGTCCCCGCTTCCCCAAAAATCATCTGCAGGAGTCTGCAGGATCTTGACATTACGATATGTATCCAAATTTCGGGCCGTCCAAACGGAGCCAAAGTCTATGAAGCAGAAACGTGTTGTCTATTGATGTACACATTAGGTTTTTGGTTTTTGGGTAATGGAGGAAGAGACGAGTTTCGTCAGAGCTGCAGCTTGCAATGAAACAGCCCAGCATAAGAAGAGGCCATGTCTGCTTACGATCCCACCGCAATCGGTCCTCCTCCTAGTTTCTTCGTTTCTTCACAATTTGTCAAAGATGAAACTTTTTATGCTAATTGTTTTCTGCAATCTGCACTTCCTGTTGGCAAGCTTGACCTCACATTTCCACCTGCTAAGGGATGAAGCCGGATCGGCATATCTAAGTGGGCAAGGTGAACTCTCATACTCACTGTGATCTCGAACTTTGCTGATTTACCAGACGAGGTGTAATCTACTTTCGT
The DNA here is from genome assembly GCA_019395275.1 of Puccinia brachypodii. NCBI lineage: Eukaryota > Fungi > Basidiomycota > Pucciniomycetes > Pucciniales > Pucciniaceae > Puccinia > Puccinia brachypodii. Next base: position 3,637 of record LUKR01001117.1, read on the forward strand.
TGATCCCCAATATTCGTACATAGGCATAAGAAAACCACCGATAACATGGAAGCTGCTCCAAGGTTAGTTGGCCTTCATCGAGCTGGGAAGAGTTATAAATGGATACAGACATCTAACAAGATGCGTGGAATTGTGCCAATGTTGATGGTTCCTATCTTACAGATGATGATAGCCTCGTGGATGGTAGTGCTACTGGAGGCGGAAACAGTCCATCCCAGCTCGTTCATGAGTTCGAAGACGACGAAGGTTCTCATCAGCCAGGCTCAAAGAGGCACAAGCTGGATCTGACCCTCTCTTTGGCTCCATCGGATAACGGCGCCGCTGTTCCCTCACGTCGTTCATTCCAAAAATGGCAGCCTGGTGGTATGTGCACCTACAACATCTTTATTCCTTGTAGAAGGAAGTAAAAGAGACATAGCCTACCGTACCGATCACCTGTTTGTTGCTGCTATTATTCAGGTTCAAGTCAACCGACCTACACCGACACCTTCTTCACAGGTATCAACCTTGAACCTGGGGGAAGCAGCCAGGGAAAAGCTTTTCGTCGTCACCACTATAACTTTGAGGAAGTGGGTGGACTCGCATCCACCAAAGTTCGGGTAGAAACTGGGAGCGACATTAACCAGCTGCACATTTCTAGAGCTCATGAAACAAATGGTGGGGTCTTGAATCAGCCTCAAAGGAAGATTAATATTGTAGAATCGGGAAGCCATCAAGCAATTCCTGCTGTAAGTGATAGGCATATTGGGAATGTACTTGTGGATCCCAAATCAACCAAATCCAGTTCAATTTCTAAGAATATCGGAGGATTCCCAACAAAAACTTTCATTCCAGAAGTGAACCCAAAGTTATACGCCTGGATTTCATTTGTTTGTAGCCATGTCGAAAATCAGATGAGCTATGAATTAGAGCGTTATCTCAAGAAAAGGAAAATAGCAAACACTCAAGACATGATTCCCCCTGTTGAATTGGATAAGATGAAGAAGCGCCAAGCCAAATTAGTGATTGTAACTGGTCACCAAAGTAGATATAGACAAGCCAGAAAACCAAATTACTATGATTTGAACAAGAAAATGAAAAAATTCACCAAGATCTTATGGGCTTTGAACTTTCAATTGTTGCAACTTTTACAAAAGCAGGATGAGAACCCAGGACAATCTACTGACATTTATAATCAAGATGGGTTCTTCAATTGGTTTGAGAAGTTCATGATCTGGTGTCTGGAAGATAGCCAAATGAAAAATGTCAGAATGAAATATCACCAATTACTATTGGAGGACAGTAGTGATCATGAGCTATGGAAGATTTATAATAGAATATCAAGATCAATTCACTTTTCTCCAGACATAAATTCCTATCAAGTATATCATAAGGAAGGATCAAAAATCAACCATTTTTTGGTTACAAGCCGGCAATCAAAGATGACTGAAGTGGCAGTACATCTTCTTGGTTTTTATTACAAATATGTGGAAAATGAAAAATGGAATGATTTTTTTGGTAATGATGAGGGATTTGCTAATCAACTAGCTACTTCAATGTCAACTGATAAAATTCACTCTAAGGGTTTATCATTACCCTCTTCATCAATATCTGATCAAAGCTTTGTACAAGCTCCTTTTAATCAATACATATTGAGCCAGATTGAAAACTCTGTCAGACCAGTGTTTCCAATTAAAAGCATAGGAGGAACTCAAACTTTCATCCCTACTAGGTTTGATTTCAAATTAACCACAGCAACTGATCAAGAATGGATATGGATTCTCAGGATTAAATTACATGCCTGTAACAAGTATCCTAAAGTATTTCAACCAACTTGTGAAACAATCATCAATCAAGTCAGTTTTAACCTTAAAAGACATATCTCTCATGGTAATTATGGTCTATCTGAAGAAATGAAAAATTTAATTTTATCCACATCTCATGATGAAATTTTGGGAGTATTGGATGACATATTTGAGTTAATTTGGGAAGTAAATAAATTGATACTTGAGTTTTTTGGCTGTGAAATTATGAGTGAAAATTATGTTAATGAACAAAAATCAATTCAGTTATATTTTTTATCTTGTTTTAGTGATCAAACTATGATCAATCAAGAAAATGATATCAACATTGAAGAGAATGGTGCACATGATATTATCAAGAACAGAATAATTATAAATTCAATCATCAAATTGATCCTTCCAAACAACAACAACTACAACAAAACACTTTATACAGTGCAACATTCAACCAATCGGGAAAGCGGTTCTTCAAGAATTTTCAAAGAGGATTTAATACTATCACAGCTTGTTGTTCACATAGTTGGATATTATTATAAGAATCAGAACGTGGTCAAGTGGAATAAAATCTTTGAAACTGATCAAGGTTTTTACAAACTTCTTCTCAGGAGGAGCACCTGTTTATTTAAACACAAAATTTTCATTGAACGTAGAAAATATGGTTCAGAAAAACAAAAACAGATTCCAGCTCAAGCTCAAACATCTAATATCATTATACCATGGAAGAATCAACTCAATGGAAAGGAAATACCTCCAAGTTTCATTTCAAATGAGATTGAAACAACTTTGAATATAAGTAAGTGGGTAAAACCATATGATTCTAATCCTTGAATAATTTAGATTCTTCTAAAACATCTTCAATCATTAGAATTTCAAAAGAAACAAAAATATCAATATAAAGAGACAAGATGTCATGAGATGATCAAAGCCACACTTTCACCAGACCACCTTCTTATATATTTGAGGTCATTCTTTGCCGCAAATTAAAACCAGACTTCCCATTTCTATATTCTCTAATAATTTATATTGGAAAGTTGAAAAAATGTTCAAAGTTTTTAGGTGTGATTATCGTAGTTTGTTGGTTTCTTGAAATGGTGCAGTAATTCAATGTGAATGGATTTCATTCGGACAAAGTCATGCTAATTCCCCCCTTGTCTAACTTTCTCAGAGCGGGCTTGCCCTTGTCTCACTGTGTCAACTGTGAGTGTGAGACAGATACCCTATGGGCTACATAGTTTATCAACGTTCCGGGGGATTGTGAGAGGGGCGGGTTTTGCCAGGCTTCGGCCCCAAGCACTAGGTTATGCTCACGGCGAGCCTCCCACGAGGGAGACTTGTGATAAGTTAGCTGTGGGGCTTTTCATAAGAGGCATGTTAGGCTCGTGATCAGCATTTTCATGAGGTGGCCAGGGATGTATTTGTGATGCTTGAGGTAATCGTCATCGGCATGTAATTTGGGTGCCAACTCTCTGCAAGTGCCTCCTGAATTTGAAGGGGGGACGCTGTCCCGTAGGGACCCTCCGAAGGTGCCGGTCGGCGCAATGCTAACACTGACCAGTGTCTCATCACTCGTGCGGTAGGGGGGAGGGACTTTGTCAAGTTAGGTGTCAATTATAAACGAGCTTTTTTTTTTTTGAAACTTGTTTAAAATCCTTTTGAAATAATTTCGAAATGGACCCGGTTGAAAAAAATCAATAACAAAAAGACTCCAAAACCAACTCAAAGCAAAGCCTGTTTTATTTTCAGTTGGATTCGGAGGTTTTTCTTCTTACTTTTCTATTCGGATAAATATAACTATTTTGAAATTATTTTGAAAGGCAAGTTTCAAAACGAAATCCAAAAAGTTGTGTATAAAGTTTTTGGGTGGGTGTTTCTGCTACCTGCTCCCGCCATGACTTTTTGGCGGAAAGATAACCCCGACTCATCTCAGCGATGCTTTGATCGACAACACCACACTCATAATCGCCGACGATGTACGTCCCAAGTAAGGGATCGTAAACCTCCACTATTAGGGCTTAATTAAAGCGAGATAATACCATGGTACAACGGCGACCGGGAGAGCGTTGCATGATATACCTTCCGCTTCAGAAATCTTTCTTTGCTGCATCGGCAATCAGAAGCCGTGTTATGGCTTCTGGATCTCGCTCGCTCTGTAAGACCTAGGCTATATCCTATGTACTTCAACCTATTTGCGAATGGTTCTAGAGAAAACTATATAATTATATCATCCGGTTGAGATCTTCAATATTTCACCGGTCAGCTTTATTTCCCCCCTTACTTGTGGAGAGAGAGGAATCTTTAACCTTGCTGGGCATCAATTGATCGATTGTCTGGAGTCGCGATAGCTTCTTTAGCGATGGTGGCAAACACCGAGAAAGAAAGGGGCATGAAGAAAATGAATTAGGGGCTATCTCGAGCAAAAGGTATTAGATAAAAAACTTCTAACAAAGGAGTCGAACATATAGTGCCCTTTGTATACCAGTGCACGAAGCGCTAGGGCATTCTAGTAAAACCAGAGTATGTGTATGGATTGAATATCTCTTTATCCACAAAGGGATCCGACTCACATATTCAAAGGGGGTGGAAGTTCCGCTCACCTTGTTATAGGCTCGTTGGGATAGTAATTCAAGGGGAAGAAAACCGGCTCCTCTTGGTGAGGTGTGAATTGATACCTCTAGGGCTCACCAATTCCATCTCGCTATATCTATTCACAAAACATTCTTATTCGTATACATCACATTATTCGCGGCTCCTTCTCAAGTATGATCCACGACTTTGACTTCACCCAAGTGATCAAGCTGCAGGCTGAAGAGAACAAGGAAAACCACGCCGACAGTAGTGAAAATTTTAACAAGGAGAACCAGAACGGTAATGAGAATAGTCGAGAGTGTCGGGGATGCAAGAAGAGGAAAGCGAGTAGTGAATTTTACCGGGGACAGTGGAAGAACGATCCCGAGCGGGGGACGTACCGACGCACCTGCCGGTGCTGCCGACTGCAACTCACGCCAGCCGTCTGCCTGGCGACCGCGGCCGAGCTGGCTCCGCCGAGCGAGAAAGACGGCTCAGCCCTCCTCGGCCCCCTGAGTCGCCAAGTCTTCCGTGACCTCACCAACGATCCTTCTCGGCTCATTCGGGAACGAATCTTCGACCACTTCCGGCTCAGCTCACTCTATGAATCCGAGAACCTCAACCCTTGCCCTTTAGAGCGTGAGTTCTCCTACATGCAATCAATCGCAGTTTTCCTCCTTTTGTTGTTCCGTTAGTCAATCATTCCTGATCGATAACAGATAAGCAACCGTCCCTTTCATTCGTCTCCAATCCATATGGCACGGAGGAGGACCCCGACGATGGAGAGGACCTACTGTCGACGGCCGCCGAAGAACACCAAGAGCGCACCGGCAGACTGGAACACGATGTGCCGGAGACACGACAGGGGCCGCCGGTGCCCGCGCCCCCGGCCCGACTGCTTCGCACTTCAAAATCTTCAAAGTGCTTGAGCAATAGCAGTTTCACCGGCTGTGCTGACGCCCCCGCAACCGGGCCGGCGGAAAGCGCGCCACAACTCGAACTGTTATCAAACCATCGCTGGCCCTCCACTTCGACTTTCGGCTCCCTCGCGGCCTCGCGAACTCATCGACGACCCGGTAACGGTCTACGTGGCCCGGCTCCGCCAGACTGCTCCACTTGGATCCCTAGACGCCCACGGGTCCAGAGTGTCCCCTGAAAACTAGTAGAAAGCTCAGATTAGTGTTTCTATTTTCCTCGTTGTGACAATACTTAGTTTAGCTTGGAATGAAAAACCTCGGCTCTCGTGAAATTCAGCTGTCTCTTTACCCCGGCGAAAGATACAGCTGCCCAGCTTACAAAATCCCACATGAGGCCCTGGTTGGTAAATTGGCTTTATGGGTTTGCAAGGTTCAAAATCTATGCCATCATAAGATTACACCTTGCTCGAGCTGTAAGGCTGCCATAAATCTCAGGTTCGTTTGACCGATAGGCTTATAGAATTACTGGTCATTTTTCTACTGGTGCTCCACAATGCTTAATCCAATTTATTAATGGAGGTTTTGATTGCATGTTGCAGTCATATAGTTAAATGGATCACACGATCTACAAATTGACTTATCTGAATGGATCCACCAGTAAAAGCTCAAACAATTAGTTTGCAACGGAATTCTTGTCTGGGAATAGCAGAGTAATGAGGATTTTGAAATGATTCAAAGGCTCGAGAAATGAAAACAAACATGATTTTTAAACATGTAGAAAAAATGACCACGTCTTCAACAGCCAGAGACTAGTTCTGATTTTGATGTTGCCTGAGAAAACCTATTGAGCATTTTCTCTACAATCTTTCAACCATTTATTCAATTCGCTTTGCAAAAGGAACTTTCAGGAAGTTACTTTCCATTTTGCTATTCCATGGGACAATTTTGTGTTCTTTGAGAGGCTTGTGATTGATTGATTTGTAATATTTATCCTTGTGAGCATGAAATAAAGCAGAGCTCTTTTTCATGACAAAACAGAAAAAATTGTTGTCATCTTTGAATATATGAGTCCACTTATAATAATTCTGGTTTTTGTAATAATATCCAAGTATATGCACAAAATCTGTGCTAAAATCAAATCTTCCTGTAAAATATAATGTGGGGAGTTGCCTCCTAATTCTAGGATTTTTTTCCCACAACTTTGTAAATCTTTTTAATCTTACCAAAAACTATCCAATTCAGGGTCAAATCCACAATTATTTTATTCCTCATTCCATGATAATCTCTTTGTTTATTTGAATGGGTTGTGAGCTCTACTATGTTTATTGCCTTCACAAAAGCAAGATAAAAAGTATATTTGAACCAACTTTTGCTCATTGATGCAATCTTCCCCATCATCTCACATCCAAAAGATTCAAGGATCTCACTATTTGATTCCCAAAGAAGATCAAACATTCTATTGAGAACTTACAAAATCTCCTCATTAGAAATTTCAATTATTTTCTTCCTCTCTATTTCAGAAATTCTGCCCTTGGAAACTTCTTGAATGTAGTGTTGAAATTCATTGAAGATTGATACAGAACTTGGTTGAAATAATTTTGAAAATTTTCCTCTGAGGTGTGATTTCATCCTTGAGATCCATGCCAATTCTTGTTCCTCTGGCTTCATGATTTCAAAAACCATGCTTGTGATAAATTGCTGCATTTCCTTCATTTTTTCCTCTGGGAAAATTGGCCGAACAAGATTGTCAACCTCCATGAGGAAAGGGTGAAATATTGTTTGAAAATTATCATATGGAATGAAAACAAGTTGATTTATGCTTTGGAGATTTCTTCTCATAATCAAACTTGACATGTCATTCCATTGGGTTTTGAAGCTTGCAATCTGAAGAGCAAATTTTACATCATTTCCAAAAGAATATATTCCCAATTTACATTTTTCACATATCTGTAATACAAACAAAGTGTCAGCTATTGAGTAAGAACAGGCTACCGGGAGGGGTTTCTGTTCCTAAAACAAGATAGTGATAAGTTTTGAGAAATCAAAGGCTGCTTCAGGTTCAGTGATTTGCTGATTTAACTAGACCAAATACTTTGAGCCTGGTTGAGTTCAGGGATTGCACAATATAACAAGTAGTGATCCTGATATTAAAACCTTGATTTAATTCAGGAGCTAGAGGAATTGGATGATGTTTGGGTAAAGTTGTCTCTTCTTGGATTTGTAAGGAACCTACAAAATAATAGAGAGCAAATCTTATATGGTATGTATAATGCATAATACTGTATAAGCATAAAGAGGTAAATTGAATAAAGAGAAGGTGCATATTGTAGTCTGTAGTAACTGGAACAGTAGCTGGTGACAGTTATTGTGAAAGGTACTTGCAGGCTGACACAAAGAACATGAACAACTGCTTCATTAACCAGCAAATCACTTCTTGAGATAAGAATAGGTTTCACGCTTGAGCCTTGAGATATTTTACATGAGTTCAAATCTGGGATAACATGAGATGCTACCAGATTCCCTGCTGATTTCCAGTGATGTTTATCTTTTTCTTGAGTGGAACCATAAAACCCATAAACCATTTCATCATTTGTTTTTGTTCTTGAATATATTAAGTTCCTAATTGAACTGCTCCCAAAAATTTCAGCACTTGATGGTTCACAGCCCACAAGGTCCTATCAAACTCTCTCAGTCTTCCTGTTAGATCTTTAAAATACTGAGAGGGTGTTTTAATTTTTGTTTTGAGTTGACTTGAGTCTCCTTCTTGGGGTTGAATTCTATTAGAATTAAGTTGGGAAATGATGTTGGGATCAGTTGGAAGTGGTACCATCATGATCAACTTATCCACATGTTCCTGTGAAGTACGTCATGACTCTCTCTTTATTGAAAATCTATTCTAAAACAGCCAGTAGTAGTAGTTTTTTTAAATGATGAAATAAAGAACAAAAACAAGGTTAAAAAATCATAAACAGTACAAGGAATGAAAGAAAAAATTTAGAAACTGAAACAAGGGATAAAGGAAACACAAAATTTTTATATAATAACTTTTTCAATGATGAAAACAAACTTGATGACTGTAAAAACTAAGAAATGAAGAACACTAAAAAAACAAACACAAGAATTTTAGTTTAATTTAATAAAGATAACAACTAATTAATATAAATAATCAAACTACCCAGAAATCCCAATTGATATCTTGCCTCTCCTCCTGAACCTCTGTTTTTTTGTGACTCCTTTGGATCTGTGTTGTGTAAGAGTTTTTGAGTATAGTCTAGTTGATAGATCAATTCTTGAATAATATTATATGTTACCTGAGATCCTTGAGTACAGCTTTGTTGAGTTAATTGACTTGTTTCTCAACCTTCTGATAGTTTTGATTTTGAGTTTTCAAGGAATCAAGCAATTAAGAAATGAAAACAGAACTGAAGAAGAAAAGAAACCTGCAACTTGCTCAAGTCTCCACAACACAATCCTGCACAACTACTATGCATATGCATACCATTTACTAATCAAATTACCCACTTGAAACTCCTCCTTAATTTGATAACACTAACTGTAATTGCTTTTGAGCAATGAATACTTTGATGAACCCAAGCGGCTTAGTTAACACGTTGGCAATCATATCATCAGTGGCAATATCTTCCAGTCAAAGTTTATCCTTTGCAACAATACACACAGATATTGATACCAAATTTCAATGTGTTTTGATTTTTCAGATAATCAAAGCTCTTGACTAAGGCCCCGTTTGGCAGCGTAATATCCAAGCGTAATATTGACTTTTGTTGTGTGACATCCCTAGTGACATCTGATCAGGACCGCCAAGACCTTAACAGATGTCACACAATTTTGCAATATGTTGCTTGGAAATATTGCTGCCAAATGGGGCCTAATTATTACTGTGCCGGAGTTGTCATTCCTGATACACAGATTATCCACAGGAACTTTCATGTTGATCAGAAGATTCTTGCGCCACCAAAGTTGTTTAGCGCAGACATTTATTGCAATAAAGTCCGCTTCCATGGTGGATTTAGCAACAACAGACTGCTTCTATGATTTCCAACACAACATATTCCCCTGAAACTGATAAACATAACCAGTAGTTGACATTTTATCCCAGCTAGACATGGCATAATTGGCATCTTCAAACCCAGTGAGATCCCAAGGTAGACCACAATCTTTGATCTCCAGCCCAAACTTGATGGTACCCTTAATGTACTGTAAACGATTTTTGACTAGGCTGAAATGATGTTTTGTTGGTTTGGACGGGTATTGAGATAAAAGATTTGTAGCAAAAAAAATATCTGGTCTATTATAAATGGCTACATGATTGATATAACCCATAGCCTTCTGCATGATTGCCGCGTCAAACGGTTCAGATTCTAGTTCAACTTGATGTAACACATTCATTGGAAGAGGAGTTTTGACAGAGTTTGAAGTCTCCATGTTAAATGCCTTGAGGATTTTTTCAGCATATGCCTGATGATGGAGAATAACAGAGTTAGTTTTCCATTCTAAAGAATAATCCAAATGTTGAGTAGGTTTTCTTTTGACTTTTATCTTGTATGACTTCTCTAACTTAGACAAGAAAGATTTTATAACAGATTTATTTTGACCTAAAATCAGGCCATTGTCCACATACATGTGAAGAAAAAGGGTCCAATTGGAATTATATAGCAACACATTGTCCATAATAGAAGGTACAAGGCGTAATTTCCGCAATGTTCCAGTCAAAGGTTTCTTCCACATCCAAGGCACCTGTTTCATTCCATACAGCAATTTATTCAACTCCCAAACCCAGTTCTCTTTTCCAGATACCTCAAATCCCAAAACTTGACAAACATACACATTGGCATCCATTTCACCAGGTAAAAACACCATCTCCACGTCAAATTGAAACATGTTCCACTTGTAAGTAACAGCAAGGGACAAAAACACTTTGAAAGTCTCACTTTTCCCAGATAAGGTGGCGACCCAGGCGCCGGGTACCCGGGATTACTGGGTCAGGGCAGGTTCCCCGGACGACTTCAAGAGACGCTGGGTATCCGACCGGGTCATCTATTTTTCCGCCTTGTTTTTTTTTTTCCTTCTCCCCCTTTTCTCTCTCTTTCTACCCCATCTCACCACCACCACTACAAAAGCCACACCACATGACATTATTCTACGTGTATTTGTACTTGCATGCATAAAGATCAACAATGACAATAAAATTGTCTCGGTGTTATTGGATGTCTTGGTATGTAGTAAGCAAATAAACAAAAAATAACAAAGTTTTGATGATCAAGAATGAAAAAACAGCTAGGATGATGTCCTGGTTTTGTCAGATGTCTTGGTTTTGTGGGATGTCTTGGCAGACAACAAGGTTTTGATGAAGAAGAATGAGAATAAAAAACAGCTAGGAGGCTGATTTCCCAGTGTTATTGGATGTCTTGGTGCTATCAGATGTCTTGGTGTGATTAGACATCTCAATATGATCAACATTGATAACCTATTCAAGAAACCAGTCCCTCATGCTCTCAGCTTGCTACTATAGCAGAGAAAACCTTACATAGTAACAACTACAAGAAGTTAAGATAAAAATTGTT
>LUKR01001119.1:0-14472 GCA_019395275.1 Puccinia brachypodii
GCTTCAGATTGCATATTTATTGAAATTTAAATGAATAAAAAAACCGGGTGCCCGCGCGGAAAACCGGGTGTCTGGCAAGGCTGCGCGCGGGCTCAAAACCGGGTGTATGCGCGGAAAAACCGGGTTTTTTTATCAAGGCCCTTTATATAAATTAAACTGAGCCCAATAAATACATACAACATAGTACTCTTTAAGTTAATGAGGATGATAATGATGCAGGTGCTACTGATGATGATGATGAAAATTTGTTGATAAGAATAAATAAAGCAAGTCAAAAATGAATTGGCAACAAGAGTACATATGTATATGTAGACAATCAACAAGTAAATCTAACTCTTATGTATAGTTGTTGTTTATTGGCTTCTGATTTTTCCGGGGGGACACCATTTACCCAAAAACCTAAAGATTTCTTGATACCAACGAATCGAGTTAGCAGGGTGAGATACCCAATGATTTTCGTCCGGCTACACACAGAGATCAAAATATGTGAGCTGAACTGTCTTGATCCCATGCTTTCATCAAATAAAACCAAAAAGAGAAGAAAACAAATTGACTGACAAAGTATAAGAATCGACTCGGGATCCCGTTCCGTTGTAAAGCATTAAAGACCTGGCCAAAATTATGAAAATGACATCTCAGTATGTACCGTCAAAGAAACTGGATGGGGCAAAAAAAAAAATCGGTTTTTTCGGGTGGAATGATATTAATTGGTCGACTCACACTCAGTCCTTCGGATTCACATAATCGATCTGAATAAGACGAAAGAAAAAAAAAAGCGAATATAAGTTCTCAAAAAGATTGAGAGAGAGTAAAGAACAAAAAAACACAAACAATCTTTACGACTATGAATAACCAAACAAGGAGTTTTCCAATTCCCGACGAAATTAACCGGATTAAATTTTTCATAAGATTCTCTTTGATTGACGGGAGTCCCGCCTTGATCATGTTCAGGGAAGTAGAGTTCATCGGTAGCGTAATACGTTTGAATCGTATTGAATATCCCATCGTGACTGATAAAACTTTTGAAGTTTAATGGGCTTTCGTTGTGCCCCATCAACCAGTTGACCATAAACCCTCCGTAGCTCGCTCCTATTTTCATTTTTTTAATCAACTGGGTCTATTAGTGCCTCAAAGCAAAATGAATAAATAAATTGAGCGAAGGGACTGGGTTACTAACCTAAAGCTGCTGTCCTAGACCCATCAATCTCCGGATAAGTCTCCAACAAATACTCATATCCGGCAACCAAATCCTACACCAATACAGAAAAAAAAAATCATCAGCCGAATCTTGTCTGAAAAAGTGGCCACAAATTCAACATAAATACAAACAAAATCGTGACCAAAGAAAGGGGTAGGATTAGATATATACCTTGTAAGGTTTTCCACCCCAATCCTGATTAATCGAGTCCGTAAATTCCTAAAGAAACCCGTCCCCCCCAAAAGAAGAAAGAGATCATCAAGTCAATAATTGAGAGAGAAGGAAACAGATAGAAAAACAATTACCTGTCCGTAGCCAGTACTACCAGTTGGATTGATCATAGCCACGATGTACCCGGCACCAGCAAAAGTATTAGCGTTCCAACGAACACTCCAACTGTTTTGCCAAGCTCCTTGAGGTCCTCCATGTCTAGAAAACGAGTGTTACATGGGTTTTAATGTCAATAATAACCAACTTTCGAGGTCAGAGAGGGAAAAAAGGGTGAGGCACATTAGGAACATTAGAGGCCATTTCTCTTTCTTGTTATTCTCATATCCAGGAGGCCTGACCAAGAAACCATGAACGGATCTATTCTCGGCTCCTTTAAACCAAAAATCCTCGCCTTGATCGGTCTGTAAGAATGAATCGTAATCGTACGCCGATCCGATTTTATGAATGGTTGGAGATGAATCCAGGTGGTTTAAGATGTATGGTGTAGGCCCATATGTGAGTGAGGTCATCGTTAATAGTAAGTTTGCCCCGTTCGTTGATGAGCCTCTTATATACGCCATGTTCGTCGCCGTGTTCTCCTTCGTTAATATCTTGGGATCTTGATCGGGTTTTTGCAGGGATAGATAGAACACTTTGACTCGTCCATGTTCCTAACAGCCATCAGAAGGAGATTGATAAGTGTACATAAAAGCGTGCCTGGGAGATATTTTGTAAGACTTACTTCGGCCAATAAATAAAGTTCATGATCATCCTTACCCCAAATGATTTTAGAAGGAGATCTATCCCAACTTTTAGCGAAATAGGTTCTAGCGCGAGTTTCGAGATCGTAGATGACTATTTGATTTTGATCGGATTCGTATCCATCATGATTCATTTCCAACCAAGCCACTTTCCCCTTATTGAGACCGTCGGATTGCATGTTGACGGTTTCAGCTGAAGGCGAGAAGACGGGCTGATACAGGTCGATTGATGATGATTAGATTAGATTTTTGCGATTGAAGGATTCATTAGTTGAATGGTTATTCTTACACTAGAAGTCGCTCCTTGATCACCGGTGGTCAATTGGAGGGGTTTTGGTAAGATCTTGGAACGTGGATAGAGTGGCATGATGTATATATTTTGTCGGGTGTGCCAAGCTACAATATACACACAAGAGGGGAAACCCAAAATTAGTATGGGAGCTTACGAGAGATGGATATGTAACTCTTTATTCGTACCCGGGTTCACATCAGGATCTTTGGCGGTTACAATCACTGATGATGGGGATAGGTCATAGTCGGAGGTTGATCCGAATGGGCCTACAGGAACATTCTATATATCAAAAGTATAAAAAAAACAAAAATTAGGATGTATTTATGAAAAAAGTGCCCCCGAAAGAAAATGAGTCTAACCAAGTTTGGAAACAAAGATCTAGGTTCTTGAGAATCGGGAATAAACCATCGATGATCATCACCATCTTGTTTCTGTTCAAGATCGATAACAAACAATCGATTCTGTTTCCCATGTTGATCCGACCATTCATCCCAATGACGAACGAAGAGAGAGTCGTAAGTTTGTCCGGTCGAACCTTCGGCAGCCTCCTCGAATGAACGTTCCAATTTATGCAAGTTCTTGAATGCTTCGGTATCGTAAGGGGGATAGACTTCTGCTGAGAAACCTAGTACTCCTCCTCCTCCTTCCGCACCGCGAGTAGAGGATGTCGGAAACTGCTTGAACTTGAGGTTTCCGATCGGTACGGGGAGATGACCGATCCTATAATTGGTAGTAGTCTCCTTTTCTCCGATCCGAATCGCCCATAATTCGATCCCTTTTCCCTGGTCATCCTCAGATAACTTTTTGAGTCTTGCTTCGAGTGCTTTTTGGGCTTGTTTGGTCGAGATGGAAGGGTCTAAATCTGGAGAGTCTTCTTGAGCGCCAGGTGGACGCAGGTATAAGATCGAGTGATCGTCCAACCAGACAGCTTCCGAGTAGGCTAGATGGTTGAGGATGGTTGAATGATGGCTTGATTCGCTGGTCAGATCGATCGTGGTGAGTGAGGTGGTTGTCTTGAGTTGATTGTGGTCGTAGTTCTTCTGGATCGAGAGTGCTTTTGTCCCTGAGACTGGGTTGGGGAAGTATCCAGCTGGCCTGGGTAGTTCAGCGAGTGAGACTGGGTGGAGTGGCTGGGGAGTGCTGTTGACCATTCTGCGTGGTGGGTGGTGGTGGTGGAGCAGCGGGGGGAAGGGGGGAAGGGGGGAAAGAGTTCTGGCTGGAGTGACGTCATGCGCATACACCCAACAATCTCTCACAGTCTCTCACCTTACATAAATATGTATGTACTCAAGAAGCAAGTTGATAATATTTCCTGATAGGAGACTTAGTACAGTGCATTCCCCTACTGAGAAAAAAGTAACAGTTATAAGTAAGTTTCAGTAGCCAGCCAAAATGAGAAGTGTTAGTCCATGAAGAGAAACTAATAAACCATCAACAAGGCAAATCAAAAAATCTAGACCCACTCAATACAATCATGGGCAAATCACACAAATTCATGAGTCATAGGAGGACCCCGGCAAGCCCCCCAATAGAGGGGTGTTGAAAAAGGTATGCTAAAATCCCAAAAATCCCAAAAACATACTCCTGAAGAACCTTGAAAAAGGTATGAATTTTCATTTTGGGCCAAAAAGGTGCTCTTGAGATTGCACATTTTGTCAGCCTGCAAGTACCTTTCACAATACCTGTCACCAGCTATTGTTCCAGTTACTACACAGACTACAATATGCACCTTATCTTTATTCAACTTACCTCTTTATGCTTATACAGTATTATGCATTGTACATACTATATAAGATTTGTTCTCCCTTATTTTCTAGGTTCCTCAGAAATCTAAGAAGAGATAACTTTACTCAAACATTATCCAATACCTCTAGCTCCTGTATTCAATTGAGGATTTAATACCAGGATCACTACTTCTTGTCATATTGCGCTGATCCCTGAACTCAACCAAGGTCAACGTATTTGGTGTAGTTATATCAGCAAATCACTGAACCAGAAGCCACTTTTGATTTCTCAAAACTTATCACTATCTAGTTTCAAGAACAGAAACCCCTCTTGGTAGCCTGTTCTTACTTGATAGCTGACACATTTTAGGTATGTGAAACTGGTCAAAACCAGTAAAATCCGGAATTCAACCCCAAAATTAGAATTAACTTGGGGAACCCCTTCTTTTGGGGGGATTTTGGCCCGACCATACTCTTGAAAGTGGTATGAATGTCCCAGAAAACAGGTATGAATTTGGCCCAAATCCAGACTTTTTCAACACCCCCCTATTAGGGGGCTTTCCAGGGTCCTGTCATAGGATGAGATAGGGTTCCAATCCGGACCCTGCAGATCCAGCAACATCTGGAATACTCGCGGGCAGGGTCAGGGTGCAGGACTGAGATTTGGGAATCCGGTATCCAACCAGATTTCTCACTTTGGGAGGTATAGGCTCAATGGTTTGTCTAAGAGTCGCAAACAAGATTTTTTCATTCCTTTCCCAAAAGAAGGGCATTTTTATGATTTATGATGACAACAAACAGACATCGCACATGGACAACAACAAATAAGAACATTGGGTGAGATGAGAGGAAGAAAATAAACCTTTAGGTTGACTAAGTTGCAATATTGGTGGTGTCGGAAATACTGACAATGCTGTTGTCAATCCAGTTTTGTAAACAGATGATTGCCTTGAGTGTATTGACTTTCATCCTGTTTTGGCTGTAGTCTTGAACATGTTGACCAACTGAGAACGCTTGTTTGCAGGGAGTACTAGAAGCCGAGGCCGCCAAGTATGTTTGAGCCATGCTGGAAAGGCTTGGAAACTTTTTGCAGTTGCATTTCCAATAACTCAGTGGGTCGCAAGCTTCTTCTTTGCATTTGGAGTTGAGATATACTGTGATTTCCTCTTCAAGGGAGGTAATCTTGATCTTTTTCTTCTTGAACAAAGCAGAACTGATCAATCGTTGAAGGTCCTTGTCTCAAGTCTTTTCATTATTCTGAGATGGCGGCTTCTCTGCATATGCATATTTGTTTCTGAATTCCTTGGCGGCATCTTTGAACATCTGTATGACATCCTCCTTGCTCATTTAAATGTTATCAAGGAGGTACTTGCTGAACAGATTAGTCTTGATTCAAGGATGAAGTAAGGTTGAACAGAGGTAAACTGGTTTTTTTACGGCACGATCAAAGTACTGTTTGATTTTTGCAATCATGAGTATTGATGCAGGAATCAATTCTTGGGCATTGTCCTGTGACCAAGCCTGATATGATAAAGTTGAGGATCAATACAACACGACATCATTATGATAGTTTGAGAGGTTAAAATTGCAGAGAGCATTCACCTGCTCTAACGTTTCCATAATCCATGTGTGAACTGGGGCTGCTAGCACCATCAATGGAAACTTGTTTTTTGAAATTGTTTTGGTTGCTTAGAAGAGGGGCTCAAGAAAGTTGCAGAGTTGTTGTATCTTTTTCCATTTGGAGTCTGAAAGGTTGTACTTCTCACTCAACAAGTTTTGCTTGCAGAATAGTTGGATGGTCTCCCGGATTTTGTATGCTCTTTCAAGCATGAGGAAGGTTGAATTCCAACAAGTAGGCACATCTGCCAGCAATACTAGAGGCTCACCATTCAAAAATTTGCTGAGTTCTTTGAATGCAGCAGCCTTTTGAGTCAATTTTTTCAAGTAAGTGTGTAGCTTGTTGATTCAAGTGATGAGAGTAGACAAATTGACTTGTGGAGGTGGGTCGCTGAGAAGGCCAGCCAGTGTTGGAGGATTTGCTTGATGTGCAGATTTGGAAAATTCCTTGATGCCAGATTTGGCTGCTAAGTTTATAACATGGGGCATACAGCCAAGCATGCAATTATCAGCATCAAAAGAAATGAGATTGTTGAGCTCAACCGCCATAGTTGCGTTGTTTGATGCATTGTCAGCGGTGATGGAAAAAATCCTGTGTGTCAAACCGCATGTCTCAAGGACTTTTGTGAGATGGGAAGCCAAGTTGATTCCAGAATGAGGACCATTGATCAACTTTGTTGCCATTATCATGGATTTGAGCTCGTAGTTTTCAATCCAGTGTGCTGTGATTCCCAGGAGCGATTTGTTGCTAGGTGAGGTCCAGCCATTGCACGTTAAGCCGATTTTTGAGGGGACTTTTCAAAGCAAAAATCTTAGGGCTTGCTGGCCATTCATGAAAGTTGTCAGGGTAAATTTGCTAATTGTATTGGCAGAGGGGAGAAAGCTCTTTGTGACTGGGTTGCACAACTCAAGTAGGCTTCTGAACTCGGTGTGTTCAAAAGTTTGGTAAGAGATGTGACTTCGGACAACGTATTGACCAACAACATGTCTTGCTACACAAAGAGCTCCACTTCCCACAACCTAGGAAGGGAGCAATTCATTCTTTGCTTCTAGACCGCAAGGACATCTACTCCTCAGCTTTCCAGTGGTCCTCACAACAGAAAGCTGGTGAGGTGAGATGTTCATCCGACTTGAGGATTTGAGCTTCAGCTGACATCTTTTTTATTTGCTTGTGTAGGTCTCTCCTCGTTCATTTTGTCTTCAAGTCAACAATGATATTTTCCCAAAGCTTGGTATTGATCAATCCATATCCAAAGTAACTGCCACTAGTTGGATGTTGAAGCTTGGATTTTGGCCGCATACCTACTCTAAGTGTATCTACTTTGATGGTCATGAAAGACCTGTCGTGGTCGCATCTCAAGTCAAGTACCTCAAGGATGTTTCTGAACTTTGAAAAAACTCGTAAACATACCGTGGTGACAATCTTGAAGTTCCTATACTGATTGACCCAAGCCTTCTTGAAGACCGCAGGCAAACTGTTTTTATATACCACAATGAATCAACTGAATCAACTGTCCACGCAAAGGAGAGACCAAAATCAACATAGCCTTTACCAGGGTGTCAAGACTTCCGCTCAAAGAACTTAGGACGGCTTATCCATATCTCCAACTTTATTCTAGAGACTACGGGAAGCTTGGAGTTATCCAAAACTCAGTTTCATACCATCACACAAGCCCAGTCAACCCAAGTCAAGCCAACAAGTTGGGATGCTGCTACAGGTATATACCCTGGATCAAAGGGTGATGCCTGGTGTGAGCCGGCGTATCTTCAGTGACGTGCGGACACAAGGAATGGGGAATAAATTATTATTTTTATTACAAAATAATAATTCAGAGGAAACACAAGAAGAGAGAGAGAGAAAAATAGAGAAAAATAGAAAGAGAGAAATAGAAATATATTTTTATTCTTATTTGTTTAAATATAATTTAATTCTCAGACCAACCTTGAAGAGTTTGCTGGTTAAGCTGCTCTAAGCTAGCCTCTCCTATCTTAAGAAACAGTAGGAGGTTCTGGTACAAATATATATGTCCAGCCACTGTTTTTATAGACTAAAATAAACTAGTCAGGTTCTTTACAGGGAAACCTAGGAGGTTTTCTAGTTGAACCAAAAACTATAATAATTTAAGAAAGGAATATTTTTTATATTTATTTTAATCTTTTATTCTGTTTTTATTTATTCTTTTATTCTTTTTATATTTTTTTTAGAGAGAATTAGAGAGAAGAGAAAAAATAGAACTGAGAAAAATAATAGAGAATTATTAAATGAAAAGGAGGTGACTTACTTAGAGAATTGATGAAACTATTAATGGGATCAATTCTAAAAGTTAAGGGACCTGTGAATTTTCTTTAAATTTTCCTACGGCACTGTCTTGATTGTGTACGTGTTATTCTTTGATGTTCTGGATTGTTTTTTGTCTGGCGGGAATAATCTTCAATCTCAAGAGAGGCTGGTATTTCTGAAAACCATGCCTCTTGACGCTTACTAATTTTGTTATTGATTATTAATATTATTTGTAATTACTTCTTGAAGTGGAGTCCTCAATACGCGGGAAAGTGATTTGAAATACTTCGGGCCGCAGTGAGGCGCGTGAGTAATCAAATGGACACGTGGGGGTGTAATTTGAAATGCTGCGGGCCGCAGTGAGGTTGGCCAGGCGCGCGCGGGTAGAAGGAGTCAGAATTCATGATAAGACAACTGATGTACACCAGAAGTGTAACTTCCAGATAAGATAAAGAAAAATTGAATAGAGATACTAATAGTGAAATTTCCTGAATAATCTGATTATAAGGTCAGATTATTTCTAACTTAAATATGTACAGTTTTATAGCAGTCTTTTGGTCAGCTATGCTGGCTCTAAGGCTGACACCTGGTGGGACATGAATCAGCTGTGCAATCAAGTCACCCAAAAGGCATTGCCAATCTTCATGGCTCTTCATCCTGGATGTCAGGAAGTATTTGTGTTCAATTGCTCTTCTGCCCATGGGGCATATTCACCATTGGCCCTTCAAGCCCAGAACATGAACTTGTCCTCGGGAGGAAAGCAAGGCTTTTTACGAGACACTGTCATTCCATCTGATAATCCAAACATACTCATTGAGCTGCGCAGAACACCACAAACAATGGTTTACCCAAGAGATCCAAACAATCCTTCCGCTCAAACGGTAGCTAAAGGCATCCAAGTTGTCCTTCAAGAGAGGGAACTTTGGGATTTCTATTCAAAGAAATAATCTGACACAAAATTACCACCTCTCAATCTCAAGTGTGCTACCTGCCAACTGTCTGCGCAAAAGAGAGACGCTGCAAAGAGATCAGCATTTCTTATTAGTTCTGCCCTTGCCAAAGGTTACTTCTTAACTGAAGACCAGGCATGCAGCTTGGAATATCCTGAAAACCTTGCACCAGCCAATAATCAAGGAACTCAAGTTCCGGACAATACATCAACTACCTGTTCATTCAGCTTGGAATCTCCTGAAAACCTTGCACCAGCCAATAATCAAGGACCTCAAGTTCCGGACAATACATCAACTACCTGTTGCTGGTCCAAGATCATGTTGCTTCAATTTGACTTTGTTAATGAGAAACCTCTTCTACAGACCATCATCAAAAACTCTGGTCACACGTGCCTCTTCCTGCCAAAGTTTCATTGCGAGCTAAATCCAATTGAGCTCTTCTGGCCCTACATTAAACAAGGTATTTTTTTTTTATCTCATTCCTAATACAAAGCTAAACTAGCATCATCTACATATGTATCAGCCTTCAGATTGCAAAGCCACGAATGCCAAAATTTTGCTGAGGCCAAGGATCTGTTTGAAGACTGTCACAAACAATGTCCCCCTTCAAAAATTCAAAAGTATTTTTGTCAAATTGATTGTCAGCTTTCCGCGTATGAGTAGGTCATGTTGTGATCAATCCCTCCAATTCTCTTTTTCTGAAAATATTTTGATAACTCTGTCCAACAAACAGGCAAGGTCTTACAGGTGCTCAGGGGGAAAAGATGATGAAAAAGTACAGCCCACATTGGCAGATACCAAATAACGCCATGATGAGCTTAGATGTCATCAATAGTTGATGATCTATTTCCTCTATCTATCTACAACTTGCTATAAGCAATACACATGAACTTGGTTCTCTTATCCTTTCCCTCTGAATGAGACCGATCTGCCTTGTCTCTTCATATTAGAATGTCTCTTTGTTAGACATCTGCCAATTGGCTTAAGCTTTGCCAGACCGGTTTGTCCCAGCTTGTGGTCTCAGCTGGTGTGGGGACTTGGGACAGCCTGTACCTAAGTGCATAGACACAGATTTAAAAGCATATTATGTGTTTTAAATCCACAGTATGTGTATTAAGTACATACTATGCTTTCTGAATGCATAATTTCTACATGCATATGTATATACTAAAGGGAGGTTACAAATTGTTTGTTCTGAAAAAAAAAAAATCAAAAAAAAAAAAGGTTGGACAGACTTGTGGGTCATATTTTCTGAAAGCCCTAAGTCTGTAGAGCTCAAAAAACACACTTTCAAGGGTTGAAACGCACATGCATGAATGTTATGGGAGCCCGCACAAACTTTTTTTTTGCAGGCGCGGGTAGTCAAGAGGTGCCTTTGGGCACTGTATGCTCATTTTCTTTCTAATTTTTATCATTGTTCATTGATCTCAGTGTCTCAAATTCTTTTTGAGGTTTGGGAAAACAACACCCTCAAATTGGCAAACAAATGACCATCCATCAACGGTTGGTAAGTGTTGTTTTTCCAATTTGAAACCCGCATTTGGGTGTTTTCCAAACAAAATTATATATAAAAATTAATATTTTATTTTTATTTTTTTTGGGTGTTGGAATGCTAATCCAACACCCAAGGTAAGTTTTTTTGGGTGTTGGCTTGCCCCAATTTTTTTTTCTCACAAAAGGATTATGCAACTATTCAGGATGTTGAACTGGTTAGTTGAATTGAATTGTTTGAGTCTTTCATCTTTTAAGCTAATCAAATTATGCACACATAGCACGCTTGCACATCAAAGAGAGATTCACACAAAAAATGTGTTGTTTACAATACCAGCTGTCATCCCCTTTGCTACAAACATCAGAATTGTGGAGATTAATGTAGCGCATTGTAAACTGCAAGAAATATCCAAATCTTACTACCAAGAAGCTGGAATCTTGAGAGATGAACCTTTGATTGCTTACACTGAGAGGTTGAGAACATTTGGGTTTGAGGGTGTTGAGGTAATGTGTGGTTTCTCCTTGTTCAATCAAATTTGGAAGGACATAGACCGACAAATGTCAATTGCATCTTGACACTACCTTCATTGCATGGTCAATTAAACATAGGATGTGAATCTGATGACTACTAAACTCAAGATTGGTGATGAAATTGCTGCAAAAATTATGCCAGATTGTATACTGAAAAACGTTTGTAATTCCCCCTTCATACTTGTGCATAAAAATATACTTTCCTGGAATCTGAGCCTACAAATGAAACATCAATTTTGCTACAGTATTTCTTCAGGAGCATGAAAAATGCTGGAGATCTATGGTATTTCAGAAAGAGAATTACAATTCAATATGCTAGCTTCATTTTCATGACTTACATCTTCAGCCTCAGTTTGCAAACACCACACTGGATCATATTTGATTGCTCTTCTGGTGCCGTTTTCACCAGTGACATGTTTCCGAGTAGGTCAAATTTTGATGATCCCAAAAACAATTAAATGCTTCTTCCGGAGAAATGACGTAGTTGTTTGATTGCTTCTAGAAGTTTTGCCAAATGAATCAGAGTTTGCAAACACTGAAGCTGTGCCATTCCGTTTCACTCCAAACATCCAACAATTTTTGACAAGGCAAAATATTGAAGGTCTTCTAACGGCCTCTTTAATGGTCATTGGAAAGGGTTTGGTGGAGCGCAAAGTACATGATTGAAATTTTCTACCCATTGATAGATTGGTGATCCAAAAATATCCAAGAAAGCTGACTGAAGACGTTTCTATTCCTTGCAACCAACATCCAAAAAAACTATTATTTTAGAGCAAATTATAGTATAAATTGTCAATCTTCATTAGAGATGAAGTTGTGAACTGGAATATAATTTCCCAAGCTAAAGAAATGTCTGAGGATTTCAACACCTATGAAGTGGTTGCAAAGAATATTGATATGGTTGTCAAAAAGTCTAAATTGTTGGCTTGCAAGATGGAAAGAAAGACAGTGGGTCCACCTTTTTATCATTTCTCCCAGCACTTATACATCTTATACATTTTATGTTTCCTTTTGGCTTGTGTTTTACTAACCTCTTCCCTTTGTGTTCAAATTAAAACAATCAGATCAACATTTCTAATCCTCAACCAGTTTGTCAATTGAAAACCAAATTTATTAATTTGGCAAGTAGTTTACCTAAATTATATTTCTTTAAAAAAAGATTTGGGGCAAGCCAACACCCAAAAACATTTACCTTGGGTGTTGGATTAGCATTTGAACACCCAAAAAAAAAAAAAAAAAAAATTGTTTGGACGACACCCAAATGTGGGTGTTGAATTGGAAAAACAACACCCACCAACCGTCAATGGACGGTTGTTGGGTGTTGTTTGCCAATCCAAGGATTTTGTTTTTCCAAACCTCTTCTCTTTTCTCCCAGTTTGTTTTTTGTTTAACAGAAATTTATTCAGGGTTTGTCGTCATGTGAAACCTGTAGAGACACCTTTCCAGAGGCAAAAATCAGGAGAGTTTGCTCAGCAATCACATGCAAGTGCCCTCAAGCCTGACCTTTAGTTAGGAACCCTGTCAGATGTTATACCCAACCTTGTACCCAAGTCATGATTAATTTTATGCTCAAATGATTCTGGATTTTTTCTCAACTCATTTTGATAATTTTCTGATATCACCCTCAATCTAACCCCAACTTGACTATATAAGGTATTATGAAACTCTACCTGAATAATTTGGAACCACATTGCAAATAAATATCAACTTCTCAGCAGAAACAAGGGGTTTTTTATCAAGGTCATAACATACAATATCATTGATCATGGCGTTACCAGATGTTTCAAACAGCCCAGAACATGTTTGCATATAATATCATAGCCCAAAATTATCTTGTGGAAGAAATGCTTGTCTTGCATAAACTCAATCAATCAAGTTTCAGATTGAATCACTTGAGACATGAATAGATAACTGTCACAGTGAACAAGCACCTGTTAATCAATCCTGGGTTTCACCTCTGGCACTTTAAATAAGCAGCTAATGAGAAATATAATGTCAACAGGTGCAAACGTTAAGTAGTTCACTATGGATTTCAATTACTAGATTATACTTTTTATAATTTACATGACTTCTATTCTTTTCGAAATGCATGAAGATATCAAACAACAAATATTTTGTTGGTTTTTTTTTTGCAAATTCTTTTCTCACACAGAAGAATCAGATACATAATTTTGACATGCCAAGACTTTATCAAACCTGAATTTTCTGTTCTGGAATTATTCAGTATCTTTTATTTTCTCCAAAGTATTCACTAAAAATTGAAGAATGAGTCCAAATTGACATGAATAGATAACTGTCACAGTGAACAAGCACATGTTAATCAATCCTGGGTTTCACCTCTGGCACTTTAAATCAGCAGCTAATGAGAAATATAATGTCAACAGGTGCAAACGTTAAGTAGTTCACTATGGATTTCAATTACTAGATTATACTTTTTATAATTTACATGACTTCTATTCTTTTTGAAATTCAAACAACAAATATTTTGTTGGTTTTTTTTTGCAAATTCTTTTCTCACACAGAAGAATCAGATACATAATTTTGACATGCAAAGACTTTATCAAACCTGAATTTTCTGTTCTGGAATTATTCAGTATCTTGTATTTTCTCCAAAGTATTCACTAAAAATTGAAGAATGACTTCAAATTAACACATAAGATCACCAGTATGATGGATTTTGTTTTCTGATTGAAAAAGAAATGAAAAGGCCCTTGTTTTTGTGTTATTCAAAGAAGTTTAATATCAACTGGGTGAATTTTTGTATTTTTTTGTCTTTAGCCTGAGCCCACCAGGTCAAGGGATGTTGGTTTTGTTCTTGATATCCTGATCAAAAATTATCATGGCAGTAACCATGATGATACAAAAATGTTTCACCAGTTCAAGATATTCCTAATGGTGATGTCTGGTCTCATATAATTGGCTGTGATCTCAAGAGTTCAACACAAGAACAATCAAAAAAAGATGAAATGTTTCTTTAATCAAATTGAGGCAAAATGGATTTGTTGCACATACTCTAATCTTGATTTCATGTGTTCCTGTTAACTCAAACCTCTGCACAGATTGAATTTTGGATATGCAGTTGTTCATATTGGAGATTTCCATTCTCTTGCTGATTTGATTTATTTTCAGGACTTGATGGGTCTCAAAAGATCAATGTGTATAGATGAAGGAAATTATCCAAATTGAATGAATGAATAACTGATCATGGTTGAGATTGTTATTGAATTTTTTACATTATACCTACCAAATTGAGCTTTTGTAGTTCAGTTAAATGTTTATTGCCTTTAATGATAATTTTGCAGTATTGCAATGCATTTTTGTCCTGTGGTCTTTCCCATACAGTGAAGTCAAATTTTGTAAAAAAATACAATTTTTTCAGTGTGTTTTTTAGGGAAAGTCATGCAGAATTTGTGAGCC